>VXAA01006951.1:180429-262912 GCA_013399115.1 Anseranas semipalmata
GTTTGTTTAACTCAAAGATATGTATTATATGGATTACCACTTTTTTCCCCACTCACATGATATTTTATATCCAATATGGCTTAATTGGTAAATTACTGACCAAACCAAACTGAGATCAAACAATTAGCAGACAGATGTAAGAAAGAATATGAATTGCAGTTAAATGGCAACACTTAAACAGTTTTGTATAACAGTTGCTTGTATATATGTTCTTTGTGCTTGAAAACATCTTAGAACATGAAAAATGTGTGATACCACCTTGTCTCCAGATACTCTGTTGCTGTGGAGCCTTAATGACAAAGTGAATTTTTAGATTTGTATTCAGTTTTGGACCACTGTTATTAGATTATAAAAAATTATGACTCATTCCATTAAAAACTTGGATTGCCATCAACAAGGTGCCCAGTAAAAAACTGTTTTGTTAGGAAATTTAATAAGAAAACATTTGAAAATCTGTAGTGGTGTTTAGGTAGAGAATATGAAGATTGAAGGATAAATTGCCTGAATTACTTGCTCACTGGACTAAATGTAGTAATTGACTATTTTTTAATTGGCTCTTGCCCTGTCTTTTGCTCTGATATAAAGAGCTTGATTCTAATCACATTTATGGATGTTTTGTCAGTTATAGTATAATTTTACGGCACCTGTCACATTGGAGAATCTATTAAAATATATTTTACACAAACACATTTCCTCTCTGGGTTGGCCGTGAAATACTGGTTGTGAGAACTCCTTTGAGTATATGATATCTGAAATACAAAATCCAAGTAATTTGCATGAATTGGATTACTTCATTTCTTTGATCTTCTTGCTACAACTCTTTAAATGTAGTGGTGCATGGATATATTTATTTACAAACGTTCAGTACCCAAAATATACATGGTACTCAATGGAGTTTAAAACTAAGATGTCATCTGAGTGAAGTCACGTGAGTGAGGCAAGGCTGGAACAGGGTTGCTTTGTATCCAGTGATGCAAAAGCTTTCAACTAAAATGCACACCCACCAATCCAATAGTTTTTTGGTAACCTTTCATTACCATGGTCTTTCTCACCTCGTTCCCCAGTTTCTGGAGGAAGGAAATCTACATTGTAATGATCTATGTATGTCAAATACTGTACCTGTCCTGTTCAAAATGCTTTATTTGAGGTATCCACTTTTCTTTGTTTTACATGAAAGTGCCACAGCTCTGGTGGCTTTGTGTTATGCTCACAGGCTGCACAAAGGAAGAAGGCTGCTTTTCCTACATAGGATATCTAATATGCTGCACCATTCACTGGAAAATCCTATTTATCTCTTGATAGATTTGCTTTCCAAATGCAGAAATAACTTGTAGCTGCATGCCTTGGTTTGGGTTGAAATGATATTCAGTAGCTAGCAATATTAATGGTTATGAATACTTCTGCACGTTTGCTAAGATGACAGTATTGAGCATTAGTGTGCAAGTTAGGATGCCTGGGCCCTACTTGCAGCTCTGTCACTCAGC
The DNA here is from genome assembly GCA_013399115.1 of Anseranas semipalmata. Classification (NCBI taxonomy): domain Eukaryota; kingdom Metazoa; phylum Chordata; class Aves; order Anseriformes; family Anseranatidae; genus Anseranas; species Anseranas semipalmata. The sequence continues at coordinate 181,914 of VXAA01006951.1, forward strand.
AGCACTGGGGAATTGAGAATGTGACTTATTGTCAATTTTTTCTTTCTTTCTTTCTTTCTTTCTTTCTTTCTTTCTTTCTTTCTTTCTTTCTTTCTTTCTTTCTTTCTTTCTTTCTTTCTTTCTTTCTTTCTTTCTTTCTTTCTTTCTTTCTTTCTTTCTTTCTTTCTTTCTTTCTTTCTTTCTTTCTTTCTTTCTTTCTTTCTTTCTTTCTTTCTTTCTTTCTTTCTTTCTTTCTTTCTTTCTTTCTTTCTTTCTTTCTTTCTTTCTTTCTTTCTTTCTTTCTTTCTTTCTTTCTTTCTTTCTTTCTTTCTTTCTTTCTTTCTTTCTTTCTTTCTTTCTTTCTTTCTTTCTTTCTTTCTTTCTTTCTTTCTTTCTTTCTTTCTTTCTTTCTTTCTTTCTTTCTTTCTTTCTTTCTTTCTTTCTTTCTTTCTTTCTTTCTTTCTTTCTTTCTTTCTTTCTTTCTTTCTTTCTTTCTTTCTTTCTTTCTTTCTTTCTTTCTTTCTTTCTTTCTTTCTTTCTTTCTTTCTTTCTTTCTTTCTTTCTTTCTTTCTTTCTTTCTTTCTTTCTTTCTTTCTTTCTTTCTTTCTTTCTTTCTTTCTTTCTTTCTTTCTTTCTTTCTTTCTTTCTTTCTTTCTTTCTTTCTTTCTTTCTTTCTTTCTTTCTTTCTTTCTTTCTTTCTTTCTTTCTTTCTTTCTTTCTTTCTTTCTTTCTTTCTTTCTTTCTTTCTTTCTTTCTTTCTTTCTTTCTTTCTTTCTTTCTTTCTTTCTTTCTTTCTTTCTTTCTTTCTTTCTTTTTCACAGTATATCCTATCAAGTTTGCTTTTAGAATTTTTGCAGAAACAGGTAGGACTTCATAAAATTTTGGGTTTCAAACCTACATGGCTGCAGGAAATGAACCACCATCCTTGGCTTACTCAGGCCATTTGTGTCAATAAGAAATTAAACAATCCATTAGCAGTGAAATTGGCACAACCACTGTCCCAGTTCCAAAAGGGAGTTCAAACATTTTTTTTTAGTAGTATAAAAGAGGAGTCTGATTCCTACTTGTATACTACATGGGCATATAATTTAACACAGTTCTGAGAAGCTCAAAACAGATAAACAATCTTTTTCTTCTCTTTTCTTCTATGTCATTGAGAGATTTTTGTTTAGTAAAGGATAGTAAAGCAATATTGCTTTCCACAATTATAAATGATTTCAAAAATTCATGTTTTCATTTGTAGTGCTGGGAGAGGAGAATTTTATCTCATGATTTAACTTTAAAGTCTCTGATTTTCTCTTGAGGTTGCACTAGCACTGCTAGTATTTTCAGTATGCACAGTCCCATGAACAAATTAACATATTTTGACAACTTTAGAGATTCTGACAAATTCTTTCTTGGACTGCACACCACACCATGATCTGCACACCATAGATGTCAGTCTTACTCTACTCTCATTTCAAAGTCAGAAGCAAAACTGATGGGATGCAAATTGCAGACTGTGTGAAAATGTTTCTGTATAAATCACTTCACTGGTCAATGTTCATATAAAATGAAGGCCAGAAAATATATGAGCTTAATTCAGAGGATTACATGGCTTTCATGGAATAATTTGTTATCTGGATTTCATCCTCTGTTTTATGTTTGTTTGTATGTTTGTTTTTCCCTCTGACCAGGTGCTGCAAACAATTTTTTCTTAGTCTTGCTTGCAGTTCAAAATACTGGGCCGATTATTTTTCTTTCATTTTAAAGAAAGAACCGAAGTGAATGGAGATTTTGGGTCATATCCAAGTATGCAGGACAGCTGAAGTTCATAAAAATAAGGTTAATCTGTGACTGCTGTTTGAAATTATTATGATGCCTCACTATGTCTGATAGATCAGCCTACTCCTGGATCAGGTGAACAGATGTTTAGTTACAGCTATTGACATATGCCACCTTGTATTAAAAGTTTATTGGATAGAGGGCAAGGGGAAAACAAAAGAACATAGCTTAAACAAGTTCATTGTCATTTAGATCATAAACATTTTTGGGGTAAAAGCTATAGTTTTTGTGAATATGTCAGTGTTTGTGAAGTATTAGCACTGGACTTCTGCCCTATCACTGGAGATCACAGAAACAAGTAATAACCTTGAGAAACAATGGAAGTAAGTGTTAGCCACAGTTTTGTCACTTTTGTCACATTAACAAAGCTGATAAGCATAATCTCCTAAAGCCCCCGTGGTTGTTTTTTATTATTTTGATTTTTTTAAAGAAATGCCTGTGGGGAGGTTTAAAAGTAGTTTAAACAAATTATTCCCGTTATCCAAGCTGTTACATAGTAACACATTTATGCCATTGGTTGTTATAAGCAAAGTTACAGTCTGTGGGGACGATTTTTCCATAGGGGTTACTGTGGGCAGAGTAGAAAAAAATAAAGGTGTGCTAAGTACTAGCATCATTATCAGATGCTGCATGAACTGCTCTCAGCCCCAAACCTTTTTTTTTTTGCTTTCTACTTTTAAAGCCTCACAATTAATTCCAAAATAAACCACCTGCCCCCTTAATCAGTGTGATTACCTTCACCATTCCCATACAGAAAATTTCTACTGAGGTGAATTTCTGAAATTTAATCTGAAAGATAGTGGTATCACCCTTTTTTAGTTGCTTGACCTTATCATAGCTTTTAATTTAATGAAAACCCGATTAATTTTAGTCTACATAGGCCCATACTCACGCAAAATACATCACTCCCATTCCAGAGCACATTGTAGAGTTGACCTTAATGAAAGTATAAAGTGTGTATGAGAGGAAGCAATCAGTTGGATCTCTTTTGACTTGAGGTTTTCCACTTCCTATGGTCTAATGTTAAATTCAAATATCCAGACTTCCTTCTTCCTGCAGGGCCATGGGAGGGAATGAAATCAGGCTTCCTACATAGAATACAGATTGATAAACCAATGACATAGCAGAATAAAATAAGTTGCCCATCATTTCTGGAATTTTAGTTATTCATCACTTCCATTCTCCTTCCTTCTTTTTTTTTTTAAAATAAAGAGGCTAAAATAGGATGTTATTCAGATCCTCATCCAAAGTCCACACAAACCAGTAAGAGTCTTTCCGATGGGCTCTGGATTATACATGTAAATAGCTGCAGCTGGAATCTGACTAAGATATATGGTACAGGATATAAACATACAAAATATGTGTGAAAGCCTTCCCTGGTTGAACTTTGTAGCAAAATGGTCAACTTCAGTAGGGCCAGACTTTCAACACATATTCATATTATATTTAAACTCTTCACTATCTTTCCCATCAAAAAACCTTGCTGTGTTAAAATCACATTTTTGATAAAATATTAAGGTGTAATAAACTATAAATATGTAAATAATATGTATAAATATGTTTTTTTTTCTCATCATGAGAGGAAGAGAACTCTGTTCTTGATCATTAATTATTATTTCTAAGGCAACTCAAGATTTTTCTTTATTTATTTAATTTTCAAACAATACTTTTTTAAGACCCATGCCTGATATGAATATACCCCTGAGAAGTTTTTGTTATTCAAGAATTTGTGTTTCTTTTCTACAGTTGATAAATCTGTAGCTGATAGCAAAGTTCAGAAAGATGTTCATAGGTGGATTTGCCTACTTAGTAGTAACTGAAATCAGTTGAAGTTTGTGTTGATTTGAAGCTGCTTGCTCTGTAATTTGAATATCCAAATGTGTCCTCCCATACAGAGGTTCTGGTATTAAGCAATATGTTCAGTACTGAAATTTCCTGGAAACTTGCTTCTCCCAGCACCTTATGAAATAATTGAAAGACAAAAGTTTTAAAATCCTATCTATGACTACCAATTTAACATTCAATATCAAGTTGGTGTTTACGAGCATAAATGGTGTATCATGTAACAATCAACTGTCTCTATTCCAACTTTATTCTTAATGTCCTGTTTTTGTGTCTGTTTCTATAGTATGATTTGCTTCTTCTTTATATCTTGTTTAAAGTTTGTCTTTATTGTAACTTCGTATTTTTACATCCTCCTTGAGTTTTGCATAAAAGGAAAGAAAAAAAATACGAAGACTGCAGTTGGGCAGCATTTTTGAAGTTGCCCCCTTTTCTAATGATATTAGAGCTATCCATTTAATTGTCTGCTATTCATTTTCCATCTCTGTATCCTCATGCAGCATATGAAGATTTTCATCACAACCCTCTCTTTTAGATTGATGATTTTAGGAAACTATCTAGTCTTCTCATCTTTCTATTTTAATCTATGTGGAAAGTCATTTTAACATCAGCCTTTTCAGTCTTTTTCACTCTCTTTTCCTAAGTATGGAGGATTTGAACGATGTTTCATAACTATCTGAATTTTTTTAATATTTGTTTGAAGTTAAGCATTAGTTTTGCTCACCAAGTGTTATGGTTGGAAATAAAGGAGTGAAAGACTGGACAGAGGCTTCTGGGAAAGAGTTATAGATGTACTTTTTTCATTTCACTTGGCATTCATTGTAGATAACCACTGAAATTAAGTTTTATGCACTAGTGATATTGCTTGACTTGAATTATGAATGGGTGTGATAAACTATGTAACTTGAAATGTAGCTATGGACATCAGTAAAAATACAAGGATAGATGGAAGACATGGCAAAAGTAAAGTCTTGGCAATAAACAGGCACAGGGACAGCAGACAGGATTTAAAATCTGTGACACAGAATAGCAAAAAGACCCCCTTTTTTTTTTCTCTGAGTTCTCCTTAAAGTGCATGCGAGGCGTACTTTTGTCTGTGATGTACATTGGCAGTGGGGAATTAATCATACTGGGCCAAGAAGCTGTGCTGATGGAGGAGAATGTAGAGCTAATTATATCCATGGAAACTGATCTTAGACACCACAGATCTGACAGCTGCTGCAGAATCTTTCTGCTTAAAAAAAAAAAAAATAGAAAGAAAGATAGAAAAGAAATGAAAAAAAGGGGGTGGGGGTCTACTGAATGTTGCTGTTAAATACAAAAAATCAGGCATCAACATTAGGGTTTAAATTAGCTTTGGAATAGGCAAGTTGTTAGTATGAAATAATTGAATTAGTGATGTGAATGAGAAGTCTCTTGCAGTTCAGTATTGTACATTTAGGGTAATTTTACGGTTTATTTTGTTACTTTTTTTTAAACAGTTGTAGTACTCAAGATGGGGGAAAGAAATAAAGTGAGTGAGGGGGGAGGGAGACTGCAAGATTTACGTTGATCTAATTCACTACTTGGAGCTAATTTAAAGTGATGAACAAAATTAATGACATTTGTCTTTCAGGCTATAGATGAAAAGCTTGTAGCAGCTAATATCTGTATATGTAATTCATCTTTTATCTTTCAAACTGAGAGAAACCAGGACAGATTCTGAAGTGTTGCAAACTCCCTACTCTCCTCTCCCCCCCCAGATAAAAACAGGCAAACAAAAACAAAACAACAACAACCAAAAAAACACCACTAAGAAAAAACAAAAACAACAACAAAAAACCCACAACACTACTCAATCAGAGCCTTTATTTCCTTCACCTGCATCTCAACCACTTCTCACCCCCTCCCTCCCTGGCATTTCCCTTTGAGCGTGAAGATGTTGAAAGAAGCACAGGCTCTTTCTCAAACCTGTTTCACAGTTCTCACTCTCCATTTAGCACAAATGATCAAAACAGTTAGGCTTTGTTCTAAGTACTTTTCTCTTGGATTCAACTTAGTTATGACTGAGGCACAATGAAGGACAGTGGTTTTCCTGCGTTTCTGTCCCACCCAGAAACGTCCCTACAGGTACAACTATATTGCTAAATGAAAGAATGCAGACAGTAGTTCATAGCTTCAAGGCTGAGTGGTGTTGACAGGCTTAGGATAACACAGCTTAGAGCATTCTCTCTGGATAGCAAACTCTAGAGAGCATTTTGGTTCACTTTAAAACACATCTAAAATTGAATTAACAATGAAGCAATTCAAATAGGCAAAGGTCTGGTACTCAAATTTGCTGCTTGTCTGCCTTTTTATTTAGCAGTACAGGCATACCATAAGAGTTCATGAGCCCTGTTACAGTGTGTATGACCAACAGACCTTAAAGGGGATCCTATGCTTCGATTATACCATAGACTGAATAGCAGGAAGAATTGGACCTGTCATTTGTCCAAGATTAAACCACCAAGGGGAAGTGTTAATGAGCTCTGCAGGGATAAATGATGCTTGCCAAAAGAGCTGTTTAATAATATCAGCACTAGAATTGAGTATTTTGAAATGTTTGAAAATGTCAGTTTTCTTAAGGACCGAAACCATTTATTCAAAATGTTTGTTGAGTGAAACCAAACCTTTCCCTGATAATGATGATGATGATAGCTGTACAGGAATCTCTGTACATCAGCTGTGAGCAGCCTGCACTGTGACTCACTGTTGCCCAAGGTGATGGGCTGTTGAAGATTGGTTGGGAAATGGATGAAATGGTGTCTTTGATGCTCATTGATGTGTCCCATATATACAGTCTAACCAAACCACCATGATTAAAACAGCCTTATAACCCAAGCAACATGAGGCACATTGAGCAGTTTCATTCTTCACAGAAAGCAGATTTTCAGGGATTGTTAGATCCCAGATAAGGGAACATTTGGTACAGTGCATGACTTGTATTAACTGTGTTACCATCTAAGTCTTTATGAGTCATTCTATTCATCCCCAATGACTAAGCAGCATATTTTTGAGATTTTCTTCTTTAAATTATAAATAAAGTTTATAAATATTAATGTATTGAAAAGAGGGTTAAGAAGTAACTACTGATGCCTAAAATCTCTTGTGCAAGGGAAAGGTACCTGACTCTGGAAATTTCTTTATGAAACAAAGACATGCAAAGATCAGCTAGTTGAGGAAAACAAAAAGCAGAAAAGGATATAGTTCCCTGGGCAAAATCCTGAAATGGAACTGGATACTTTTTGACATATATATGTGCTAGTTCATCTGTGAATTGTTTTGACTCGACATGGAAACAACTGGTGACTTTCTATGGTTGTTGGTGTTCTGCAGCTCAGCTAGATCATTTTAATTGGTCCCTTCTATCTTTAGAATCTAGAAGGAAAAGCTTGTCCTCATTAAGCCAGTGAGAGAGTTATTGTAAGTCTCAGAATAGCTGGGAATGTGAATATGAATTGGTGATAACATATATATGGCTAGTGTGTAAAACTACTATTTTGATGGGAAACGGTTTTTATTTCATGCCAGAAGGTTTAGATTTTTAACATTCACCATTTTTTTTCTAGAAAGTTTTGTAAACGTTTCTAGTACACTTACTTCCTAAGAATGCTGAAGTGGCTTGGTTGTTTTTGTCAAAAGACAGAAACATCACATTAACTGGCTGCAGTTTTAGAGAATATTTTGCTGAGTTTCTCTATAATGCTGAGTTCTAGAGGCGAAGAAAGAAATTGCACTAGAGAAAAACCTGTGTGCATGCTTGCAAGAGGAAGTGAAATATGATACTAAATAGGAAATTCAAACCATACTACAAACATATGACACCCCTTAAAATGTTTTTCTTACAGTTTGCTGGAAAAAAAAGAGACTGTTGATGTAAAGAATTTGACTGTCAGAAACAGAGTGTTTGAACGAACATCTCTTGCAAGTGTTGGCATTGTTGTCTTTGATCACTGTGAAGCTTTATATATGTTTGGACTGCAGTATGTTAGCACAACTCTGTGGTTTGTAGATCCTATTTGAATCAGAAAACACTTCAGGAGACACATCTGATGTGTCTGAGGGGTAAAAACTGAAGGATGTTAACAGTAATATTTATTGTTGAGCTCACTGCAGCTAGCATTTTATAAATTGCTTTATGAGTGTCTAATTTTTAATGTCTTTTGGAAAAATATAGCTGGATTTTTTTAGTTCCTTCTCTAGGCTTCAGTGATGTCTGCATGTAGTGAGAAGATGGAAATCTATGGAAAAATGTGTAGAGGCTATAGAGGGGATGAGTGCCTTTCTAAGGGGAAGAGAAAAGAAACAACTAAGCAGAGGCTTTGGAAGAGCTCTTGGTATGATTAAGAGATGTCTTGTGCTGTTGTTATATGTACTTTTGGTGTTGTGTCTTACAAACTGAAGTCATTTTTCTGTGTATGTGGCAGCAGCCACCTGTGCCTCCACCACTTCCATCCCACCAGGGTGCTTCAAACACATGCTAAGTGGAGTGATAATTTGAAGGCTGATGAAATTGCAACTTATTTCAGGATTACTGTTTCTTCTTAAATTTACCTCAAATCTGCCTCCCTACTCCCCTGGCAGAGATGGGGGAACAGCCCGCAGCTATGTAAAATGTAGATTAAAATCAGCAACATTCAGAAAAGAATTGGGACTATCAAATAACCAGCTTCAGCAGCAGGGATGCCTGCCACTCTCTTCTGCATGATTTATTGATTCCTCTGCACTTTGCCAAAGTAATTACTTGGAGAGAGCAGTTTACAAATGAAAGACTGAGTTTCTGGGCTAACAGTATCACTGTGGCACAATGTGAACAACTAGGCCTCTAGTTGCTGGGGGTAGTTAGTGCCTGGCATTTATTTTGTTATACCTGTTTTACTGCTAATTAAACAGCTAATGGACTGGTTCATATTTGGGCATGGTCACATAAACAGTGAGACTTAACCCTATGAGGCACCAAGGTTTCCGTGTTATTTATGGTTTAGCAAAAAGAGGTGTTAATACCTAGGACTGTCTTTGATTTTGGTTTATCTTATTTCTGCAGGTCAGATGCGTGGTTGATAACACAGCATCATCACCTCCTTTTACACTTTTGTGATTCATCAACTTTTGTAGCAGATCAACTTTACGCAGGTCTTTGCAGTGGTTTTTAATTATGAGGTTTGAAAAGATAATTGGTACATCAAAGACATCCTGGGAGATGCCCAATATTCTCCTAATTGGGTGCTTGGATGTAAGGGACATATCAGTCATCAGTCCACCAGTGAGGGCAGAATGCATTTGTTGGGCTTGTCCTGCCTAAGTAGGCAATTGTATTGGATAATGCCTTTTGAGACATTTTTGTCAGAAAAAAATATATATATATATATATTCATATGAGAAAAGTTTGAAATTTTGTGAGAGGATGAACATTTACCAGATCACAGAGGGATCTGTGGCCAGTCTGGGACTTCCTCATTCAGCTGACTATGTGCTAGCTAACTAAAATGCTCTGTTGCAAAGACCTGTGCTTTTGCTGGTTGCAGTTGGGCATGAGCAGAGAAGATTGATAATTACTTACCAGGTAGCACTGAATAACCAGGATTTGATGGAGTACACTGGCCTGGCCAGGAAGCGGGTGCTTTATTGTGTGGCATCGGGATGAAAACTGGCACCAGCCTGGCATCAAATAGCAATTACTTATTTAATTAATAGCTATGTCTTGAGGCACTTATTCTATAGGGGGGCCTGATGACCTAACAATTCAAACAGAAGAGGTATTTGAGGAGGCTCCTCCTAATACTGCTTGTGTGAATGCTTGCAAGGGGACAGGTGTGTCCTGGCAGAATCCTTGATTGGATCTGAGGCAGGATGAAGGAATGACAACAGCACTCAAACAGCTGGAAATTATTAAAAGAGGAATAATTACTTTCTTCTGTATGGTATATTGCCAGGTGGTTCCCAGAGGAGTTAATAACATTGCAGTCTAATTAGAGAATGTCCTTTACATCTTGTCTGTCTTACAGGGTGGACAAGATAGCAGGTCAAGTTTGTACTGTAGGGCTTTGGAAAGGGTAAAAAATAATTCATCCATTTCATGAATTGGAGCTAAAGCCAATGATCAAGAATTTTAATGTTAACGTAGCAGATGGCATGACTTCTTAAAAGCCTGTTTGACACATTTTTGGCACAACTACATTTCTAGTTGAGAAATTTTTGAAGCTCTTGAAGCGTTAGAGCTGTCAGCTAGATTAAATGGCTGTTTAATATTTTTACAGAATAGTTCTTTATCATAAAGATGCCTTTCCCTCCCTCTGCTTAATGATATGCAATTTGTGTTTCTATAATAGTTTGCTCATATTTCATGCTATTTCGTAATTTTCATCATTGACTTTTGATTGAAAATTAGGTGATATGTTCTGTCTTTTAACTGAGGATCTATATAGTACTCAAGGATGTGATAACCAAATTGTATTTTTAATCACTCCTTGAATCTGTGATTTAAACCACTTTTTGCTTCTTTGGTCATCTCAGGCTACCTTTAGTTACCAACTCAGGTGGCGCCTACGTCCATGACCAATGTCCTACATACTGGTAATGTCCCTTGCCTGACAGTTTTTTTCTGGTTAGACCTTGATGTAGGTGATATTTCCAGGCTTTCAAAATAAGATTAAGCCCTTTGTAAATGCAATTAACCTTGTCCTTAGTAGCTATGATTTGAAATAAAATCTCATGTATGCTGGGTGAATGATGTAACCAGTAGGCTACTGGTTATACTGGGGTGTTTTTCCCTCTTTTTGTCTTTTCACAGCTTTTCAGATGCGCTAGGTAAATTGATATGGGTGGCCTAAGCAACTGAGTTATATATGCATCTAACTTCAGGAAAGCGCTCATAGTGCAGAATACTGAGCCTGCTTGTGACATGCCAAATTAGGCTCTCCGTGCCACCCATTTTCTATGTCTTTCCCAGCTGGATAGGTCAGGCAATTTCCCAGCTCCATCCTGACACTACTTTTTGTCTTCCTGTGCAACATATAAAGGGGTTGGGCACCCATTTTGGATCTGAAGGTACCGTAGGTAGTGGAATGCCTACATGTTAGATGTTGCATGCCCAGGTAAAACACAAGTTTATGGTCATGATAGCACATGCATCAAGACTTCATAAGTGGCTACCTAAAATTTAAAAATTAAATAATATGGTTTTCAATAATTCATGAGTCAACTTCTGCTGATTTTCCTGTTTTGCATTTGATTTTGAGGGAAGGAATGCATTGCAGTTCTGCAGGTTTTTGACACAGAATGGTATGTAAGACCCATTACTACTTTTTCTTTCCAGGAATTTTTTCAAAGGCTTTCTTCCCTCTCCAGTTTTGGTGAGGTCTGTTTCTCCTGCAGTTTCCTTCCCTCCCTCTCCTGCTGCCACCTCCTGTAAGCTTCAAGACACCCAACCACATGGCTACTCTGAATCCTGCGAGGTGTGCAGTGGACTTCTCTGTGCTCCTTCCCAGGTTTTGGTATTGACTGCTAGTTTCTCCTTTCTTTTAGATGCTGCTGTTTGGGAAAAAAAATCCTGACCTAGCAGGCCTTCCCTTGCAGTCAGTTGGTGCTGGGGTTGGACACTCATATGTATCCCAAAACGTACCACATGCTCTTGCCATCAGGATGATCAAGCATCTTGACTGTGTGCTTGCTCTTATCTCAGCATATAGAAGGGTGACCTGGAAGGGCTTGACCCTACAGTGCCAAAGTTGTTTTTTGTTAATGCCGTGAAGTACTTCAGCTTTAAAGAAAGATGTTTCAGTTAACAATGACAACAGCAAAAAAATTAAGAAAAAGGGCATGGAAGTAGAACTGCTGAATGGAATTAGTATTGTTAAAATCCTATTACAACTGCTGCTGAAAAGCAGTTCCAAGTTTTCAAATGCGGTTGATATGCTCTAGGAGTATGCTCAAGTTGGTCAATTTAGATTTGGAGGATTTTAACACTCTGCTTTGAAGAAAGGAGAAAAATCCGTGGTTGAGAAAACTTGGAAGGATTTAACACTCTGTTACAAAACTGGCAACTCTCCCACTCTGATCAGGAGCTGTGCTTTCAGTGAAACGAGCAAAAGAAGATGCCAGCTTATGTACATATTATTTCTGATTACGCTGTGAGAGTACTTGGAGTCTTTATTTTTTAGGCTTCGGTGTGAGGGGAAAAAAAATGGGTAGCAGATGAGCATGCCAAAGGGTTTGGGACTCATTTTTCAGTGTGAGCTAGGTTCAATACTCTGTAGCTTGCCTTAGACTCAGGCACTGAATCCTAGCATGGTCTGCTCATCTTTCAAGATTATAGATGATTTCATATTATCAATTTCCATGCCTTTGATACTGAAAGGAAAAAAGGCGCTTCTGTGAGCTTTAACAACATGTCTTTTAATAGTACTTCAAGCTGAATCATTCCAGTAGATGTCACTGTGGGCACCTGAGTTACAGCCGTCCCACTTTTAGCTGCTTTGGTGTAATACACCTGCTATCAACAACGCTCAAACATCTTTGTAATGATGGTTCCGAATTATAGCTGTCTCGGCATTGCTAATTTCAGTTCTTTACTGGGCAGCATGAGGACACATCATCTCTTGATCTTGGCAAAAATTGTGAAACCTGGAGGCAGCATAGTAGTGAACAGTTATGGAAGAATGTGTGAAGACAAGCATCTCTGTGCAATGTGGGAAATAGGTGTAGGCTATTGTAAGCTGGCTTATAAGCAGTCCTGAGTGAATTCAGCTAGTCTTATTGTAACAGTAGAGAAAAAAAACAGTTTTGCTGAGCCTGGAAGCCTAAATATAGAGCTTAAACAAATAATAAGGTTAAGTTAATGTTCAGACCCTCATCAGAGCCCTCTGCTTTTCATTTATAAATACGTATAACAGCCTGAATTTTCCTCACTCTATCCTGGTATTAATGCAGAAGTGAAAGAGCTCTGCATAGCCCAAGGAGAAGCTGTGGCCTTTGAGGGACTTTTCAGCTATGATTTTTTTCATTTGTTGGTCCACAAAGTGATGCTCTGAAAGGAGGCTTTATTAATAATCTGAGTTCCAAAGAGAGGGAGTCTTCTGAAGGAAGGAGTTTGAAGGTTAAGGTGAAGGGCTTTGGTCCAGATGTGGTATCTTTACAATAAGTAAGTAGTCTTTACAACTCAAGAATCTAGGGCCAGAGTGAAGCTGAAGTTGTATTCTATTTGTTGCAGACCAGCTCTTTTGTAATGAGATGAAAATGTCTGGGAGGCTAATGAGATTAACTTCAGGGTAGTATTTTCACTTTCTGGAGGTTTAGATCACTGAAAACAAGCAGCAACTACATAAAAGCTTCAAAGTCAGTGACACAGGAAATCGCATATTGTATATTTCTCTAGATGTTCTCAGAACTGGCTATCCAGTCCTTGCATATAATTGTTAGGATATCACAAAAATTAACACTGAGATCTACAATTGTTCAGATAGAGATAGATTGTATACTTGCAAATTAACTACAGGTGGTTTCAGAATTACCTATGTTTCTGCCTACATAGGTATGTTTTTTGTTTATTTGTTTGTTTGTTTAGCTTTTACTAGGAGAAGAACTCATTGAGAGCAGCCCTGCAGAGAAGGACTTGGGGGTTCTGATGGATGAAAAGCTCGACATGAGTCGGCAGTGAGCGCTTGCAGCCCAGAAGGCCAACTGCATCCTGGGCTGCATTAAAAAAGGAGTGGCCTACAGGTCGAGGGAGGTGATTGTCCCCCTCTACTCTGCCCTGGTGAGGCCCCACTTGGAGTACTGCGTCCAGGTCTGGAACCCCCAGCACAAGAAGGATGCAGAGCTGTTAGAGCAGGTCCAGAGGAGGGCCACAAGGGTGATCAAGGGGCTGAAGCACCTCTCCCATGAAGATAGGCTGAAAGAGCTGGGGCTGTTCAGCCTACAGAAGAGAAGGCTCCGGGGAGACCTCATTGCAGCCTTTCAATATTTAAAGAGGTCTTATAAAAAGGATGGAGAAGGACTCTTTACTCGGGTAGGTAACGATAGGACAAGAGGGGATGGTTTTAAACTAAAAGAAGGGAGATTTTAGATTAGAGTTTAGAAGGAAGTTTTTCACTCAGAGGGTAGTGAGGCACTGGAACAGGTTGCCCAGAGAGGTTGTGGATGCCCCATCCCTGGAGGTGTTCAAGACCAGGTTGGATGAGGCCTTGAGCAACCTGATCTAGTGGGTGGTGTCCCTGCCTATGGCAGGGTGCTTGGAACTAGATGATCCTTGAGGTCCCTTCCAACCCAAGCCATCCTATGATTCTGTGATATTATATAGCTGAAAACAAGGAATTTGATTTTTGCAGCTGTGCTCTGGCTTTCAGCAGCACATACACAGAGCAGAATCATCTCTGCTGGGAAAATGTCTTGCTTCACTAGAATCTTCTTGGTAGAGAGATGTGCAAAGACATTAAGTGCAGGTTAGGTTTGCATGTACAGCTGTCCTTCAGGTATGAAAATCCTTAATGACCTCAAAGGAATGGTTGGACTTAAAGATGTCTGGCAGCAGAATTTATGTGCACAGCTGCAGCTGGAATTGAGTCAAGAAGGTGAAATGACTTCCTGATTTGTCTTCCTCTATGCCTCTGTCATGCACAGACCCATCAAGCTGCAGTCCTACAAGAACCTTAACTGAGTCTGAAGAAATCTCTGGAAGCACAGTGTTGAAGTTGTGAGTTCATTATGCTATAAAGGTTCAACTTCACTTTTAGCGTTCCCGGTGACCAATTTGGTGTCAGATCAGAGAATGATTTGGGTTGGAAGGGACCTTAAAGATCATCTAATTCCAAAACCCCTGCTATGCGCGGGAAAACCTCCCACTAGATCAGGTTGCTCAAAGCCCCATCCAGCCTGGCCTTGAACACTTCCAAGGATGGGGCATCCACAGCTTCTGTGGGCAACCTGTTCCAGTGCCTCACCACCCTCAGAGTAAAGAATTTCCTCCTAACATCTAATCTAAATCTCTCAACTTTCAGTTTAAAACCATTCCCCCTTGTCCTATCATTATCTGCCTGTGTGAAAAGTCTCTCTCCATCTTTTTTATAAGCCCCCTTTAAGTATTGAAAAGCTGCAACGAGGTGTCCCTGGAGCCTTCACTTCTCCAGGCTGAACATCTCCAGCTCTCTCAATCTTTCTTCATAGGAGAGGTGCTCCAGCCCTCTGATCATCTTTGTGGCCCTCCTCTGGACCTGCTCTAACAGTTCCACATCTTTCTTGTGCTGAGGCCCCAGACCTGGAGGCAGTACTCCAAGTGGGGCATCACAAGGGCACAAGTAGAGGGGGACAATCACCTCCCTCGACCTGCTGGCCACTCCTCTTTTGATGTAGCCCAGGATACAGTTGGCCTTCTGGACTGCAAGCTTGCACTGCTGGCTCATGTCAAGCTTTTCATCCACCAGAACCCCCAGTCCTCCTCCCCAGGGCTGGTCTCAATGAATTCTTCCAGTCTGTACTCATTTCTGGGATTGCCTCAACCCAGGTGCAGCACCTTGCACTTGGACTTGTTGAACCTCAAGCACCTTGCACTTGGACTTGTTGAACCTCATTAGGTTCATGTGGGCCCACTTCTCAAGCCTGTCCAGGTCCCTCTGAATGGCATCCCTTACTTCTATTATATCAGCTGCACCACTCAGCTTAGTGTCATCTGCAAACTTACTGAGGGTACACTCCATCCCACTGTCTATGTCATTGATAAAGGTATTAAACAGCAGTGGTCCCAAGACGGACCCCTGAGGGACACCACTCATCACCGGCCTCCACCTGGACATAGAGCTGTTGACTGCAACTCTCTGGATGCAGCCATCCAGCCAATTCCTTATCCACTGAATAGTGAGGCCAGCCGGTCTGTAGTTTCCCGGGTCTTCCTTTTTACCTTTTTTAAAAATGGGAGTGATATTTCCCTTTTTACAGTCACCAGGAACTTCACCTGACTGCCAGGACTTCTCAAATATGATGGAGAGTGGCTTGATAACTACATCAGCCAGTTCCCTCAGGACCCTGAAATGTGTGGGATTGGGCCCCATAGACTTGTGCCTTCCACTAGATCAGGTTGCTCAAAGATCTTCCTTGAAATTCCTAGTCTTTAGTAGTTCTCTATGATTATTATCACTAAGAGCATGAGGAAACGAGGCTTGCTGTTTTAGCCTTAGCAGTGTTAGCCACTGGATGCTCTTAATGTTTTCTTCTACCTTTTAAAAACATTCACAAATTTGATTACACTCCCACCTCCCACTCCACCAAACCCCCAACCACCCCTTAGACAAGCAAGAGAAAGAAAACTTCAGGCTTTGACATTTCTGGCCTGCTACTTCACCTTCTACCTCATCCACTTAATGAGTATAGTAACATATTGACTATTACACCAGATTTTCAGCTGATCTAAATCAGCAAAGCTGCAGTGACTTTAATGGAGATAGGACATTTTGTAGCAGCTGGAGATGAGGCTCAGAGTATTACCTAGACCAGACTTCTATCATAATTGTCTAATTTATGCCATTGAAAGTATGCTATATGCAAGGTGTCTGAGCTAATGGTGAAGAAGAAATCAGAACACTTGAATTTGATGTTTTTGAATACTACTAGTCTCATCTAGCTGTTTTATGGTTCCCATTGCCAGTATCCCTGTCTTGTGTTATTGCTGGACTTAGCTTGCTCTAGAAGTGATCAGGGCTCCCACAGGATGCCAGATTTTCATTTTGAAAAACACTGAGCTATGCTGATTTAGACAGTGCAATTCTAGGCGCTTTCCTCATACACTTTGTCATAAAAAGCTTGTGCGGGAGTTTCTCAAACAGAAAGCCCTTGAGTAAAGTTATAATCCTGGCTTGGAGCAAGAGGCAATAGACCTGTCAGTAATACGGTGGCACAGGGAATGTTGCTGTAATTAAAGTTTGCTCAGCTTTTCCTTAATAAATCTCTAAAATAGAGGCTTTGTATGCTAGTATAGCCATTTTAATTTATGTTGTTTTGAAACTACACAATCAGATTGTCAGCTTTACTGTGATAATTTCTCCATGAATATATTTTACAAAAGTATGCTGATGTGGTGCTGTAATAATAAGAATGATTTTTAAAACTGCCAAACAAATTTTTTGGGAAGACTGTAAGCTCAGGTGCAGAACTATAGAGACTGCACATAACCACCTGTATATTTACAGGTTGTTATTCTTTAAAATGCATAAATGACCTTTATTTTGGAGGTTATAAACAATACTGGATTCTAAATAGCTGCTAGTACATGGACTAGCATAAGATCCCGTTGAAGTCAGTTACTGGGTGGAATTCAATGTAAAGATTCTGACTTTTAATCTCAGCCTTATTGTTTATTTTTTTTTCAAGGTAAGGAGAAAAACCCAAAGCATATGTGCCTTACCTTCTGTGGATGCAGTTTGCTTGAACGATTTCTATAATAAAAACCCACAGAGAAATGAAAATCTGTTCACAGTTTGCATCAGGAGAAATGGCAAAATTTGCCACACATGTCATTAAAAATTAGTAGTTCTCCTAGCTGTAGGGTTGACCTACTAAATTACGGTGTAAAGACTTCACAGCCTCTCAGAATTGTGCCTCTGGGAAGAAGTAGAGGAATTACTACTCTTTTATTTTTTCTCCCTCTGCTCCTCCCTCCCTGCTTAATACAGTTTGAAATTGTCCTACCTCTTTTTAGGTAATGTTGGTTAAACTCATTCAGAATTATTTTCAAGTTCATATCTATATTCAGAAACAGCTACAATTTAAAAGTAATGAGAAGCACACAATGCTATTTTAAAAGTTGAAATGGTATTTAAAGAGTGAAATAAATCTGTTAGGTAGTTGACTGCAAACTGCTCGGATCAGACTTAGAGTAAGCAAGCAAAAATTACCTATGCTGGTTCAGCTTTGCTGGTAAGTCCTCCTTATGTAGATAGACATAGAGTTTTTTGACAGATGCCTGGACAGAGTGAGCTATTTGTGTGTGTGTGTGTGTGGGGGGGGAGAGTACTTTAAAATATTTTCATAACTGCAACTACACTAACTTTGGCCATTAAAATATCAGAAAGGGAATCTCCAACCCATTCCCAACATTGTACAATTGTCTGGAGGCAAAGTATTAATAAATGTGCTTCCTTGGTACAGTATTTGTTAATACTAGACCTGTGATCTACAGTATTGTCTGGAACCACTAGTCACACCCAGGTCAGTTGAGTGCATTTTGTTTAACTGTAAATGAGCCATTTTATTTCCATGTCAGGTAACCCTTCTCACTCCCTCCCCATACTCTAGCTCTGGATTTCAGTCCTTCTTCAACCTGTAGATCAATTCTGAACTGAAGGTCATTTTGCAAAGGAAAAAATGTAAATGTAAAAAATATAATCAAAACATGTAAATTTATCTGAGTTTTCCCCCTGTTATGTCACCAAAAGTATTGTCTCAATTTGACTAATTTGGAAAGCCAATCACTCTCAAAATGATAATCTTTGGTGAATGCATGGTTCAGGGAAATGCATGATTCAGGTTTAGCACCGAACACCCTCCAGGTGTAACTTTTACGTATAGAGCTCTGTAGTATTTTGAACTTCAGATGAAGAAATTCTGATTAACTGGTATGAAGATCAACACTGTAGAGACTGAGTTCTTGACCTAGGTTATTTCATTTCAATGAGGAAGGATTGTTTGAATGTAAAGCATTTTCAGCAAGGTTTACAACCCAGACATTGCAGCATAATGCTTTTACAGACTAAGGAGCTAAACAGCAATGCTCACTTACCCATTGCAGGAAATGTGTACGACTCTGCAACATACACTTTGGGGAGTATTATTAAGATCTGTTACCTGTAAACTGTTGGCTATAAACTCAATTAGTCCTTATTCAGTTCCTCGGGAAGTAGGAACAGGTATTTTTACCTGTTCCTCCTTAATCAGATTTTGAGTCCAAAGAGGATCAAACAGGGAGCAGTTACTTATATGATACTTTCTGCTGGAACGAAGGGATAGGAATGAATGGAAGGCAGAAGCTAGTGATCAAATGGGTGGAAGAAAGGAAAACTATGGATTTATCTTTCTCTTTCAGTTTCTCTCTTGTGATTGTAAACATCGCTCTTTTGAAGGTCACTACACCACCAACTGGTGGGCAGCACTGCTTATCAAAATGAGTAAACAAAGAATTCTTTTTTTTACCTGCAAAGTTAACTTTGATGTAAGTGGAGTAGCAAGAGCTCGCCTCAGTACCTCCTCTGGTGGGTATGAGCACTGGGTATCCTTGCATTAAAGTAGGTTAGCAACTAGGTGAAATGTTGGCAAAATCATTTTTACTACTCAACTGTGTGCAGGTTTTTTACATCCTGCTTTACTCCTATGTCAATGTATGGGGACATCAAAGGATGAGCTGTTCTCTATGTCACTTTGTCCTCTGATTCCCTGCTTCTTCAATGTGGCTCTGTGTAGAGTGAACCAGTGTTTTAAATTTTGCTGAGTTGACTGTAATCTGATCTTGGATTAGCAGATAAACTAACTGGCATGAGATAAAATGAGCTATCTCCTGCTGGCATAACTAGCATGAGATAAAATTCTGGTGTACAAGAGAGATGTTGAAGCTTTCACGTAAGACAGCCTAGAAGTTTGATGCCCTGTTGGACTTGTTAAATAACACCGCATTATTAGCACTTCAGCTACCTTGAGGTATGTTATTGCTTTTTTCCCCTAGTGGAGGTAAGACTTCTTATTCTGTTATGATAGTACAATTTGTTTTTAGAAACAGATCTGTGTTCTAGAAGTGCCTTTAACTTCTTGTGCATTCTTTTATGACAAATCTTATTGATGGAACCATATGAAATGTTCTGAAATAAGTATATGCTTAAGTATTTACACTGCATGTTTTCTCTTTGCAAATTTTTCATAAGAGATTGACTGGGTTTATTATAAATATATAACCTACAAGTGACTGAATAATAGTTTGCCTACCACTACTATCTATTAATTCTTTCTTCAATAGTTTATATAAGTAAATCAATTTATTTTAACAGACTAAGTAAATGGTTTGTTTATTACCATTAACTCAATAAGAGCACTCACTGAATTTTATGTTCACCTTGATACTTGTTAAATCTAGTTGATAGAAATGAAAATTATTCCTTAGCAATGATAGTTTTTAATCACATAAAGACTTTTCATAAACACTTTATTTGCTTTTAACTTCAAAGAAGTTCAAGCATCAGCTCTTCGAGGTTCTGCATCATATCACTCTTCCAGCACCTACGATTCACCATATATTAATAGAAAGTATAATTAAAAGCTACTTACTTCTTCTTTGAAGTGGTCAAAATGCTGGACTTAAACTATAATTGACCCAAAATTTAGGTGAAGAATTATCCTGTATTGAAGGGAAGGTCTGCAGTGAATGGCCTGCCACCTACTCACAAATGGAATAAGAGGGAAATGGTTTGCCCTTACTGTAAAAACTGAGAGATCAGTTTGAGATCATGGCTTTTGATAGATCCTTTCCCCTTTGCCATGTTAATTCATGGTCTCCTCTCCAGATGCCATTGAAAGATTTAGTTATGTTGTAGTAATGGTAGCAATAATGAAGTAACAGCTACACTGACATTAAAGAACAATTACAGTCTTTATCTTTCTGTGTTAGAAAAGAGTTGATGCAAAAGATCACAGTGAACTGGATGGTTCAAAGAGCTGGTAATGGAATAAGTGCTTTTCCTCAACAAAGCTGAAGCATCTCCACTTTGGTCCAAGTCAACACCAGGCACAGAAATGATAGGAGTAGGACAAGGAAAGAAGGGCAATCATCAGCAGTTTTTGGACCTCTGGGAGGTTTTGAGTTAATAATTAAGCTGGAGAAACAGACTGTATTTTAGATCTACACTGTCTCACTTTTTACAATTAAAGGGATGAACCTGAGGTTTTAGAAAATATATATTATAAAATATATTATGTATGTTTCATTTATTGATAGTGTCTATACTCCTAGGGAATTATATGTGGATTCTTTTTTTACTCTCTATTGATAAAATTGACCAAAAGAAGGTTCTAAAAATGAACTCTTGGAGACAGCTATGAAAGAAGAAATACCTTTTTTTTTTTTTTTTTTTTTTTTTTTTTTATGACTGAGGGATGAGACTGTGTCCAAAGCTAATCACAAAGAGGTTTTTCATTGCATTTTGTTTCAGGTAGGAATGATCCACAGCATGGCTCTGTTTACTGTGCAAGTACTTTATTTTACTACAGCAAGTGTATGATTCTCTATCACTTCTCTTATTTTTTGTCATAAAGGTCAATATTTCCCCCATTGGAAATCACATAGCACCTCTGTGATAATTCTAGCTGTTATGAAAGTGCAATGTTAAAGTAATAGCTGCACTGTTAGAAACTGTCTTGTCAGCTGTTAGTTCAGGACAGTCTGTGTGGGAAAAAAAAAACAAACACCATTGTCTCCATGCAACTGTTCCAAATTCCTTTGATAGCAATGGGAATCTTTACCCTTCTTTGGTGTCCAAGAGAAAAATACAGCTGCCACTGAAAGTTCAATAGCATATGAAACTGCTAATTTTGAAATCCTGAAATCTGTTCCTTAAAAACACAACTTTAAAGGTAGAAAAAACAATAATTATTTGAATATTTTTTGAATTTGCAATCTGAACATTTTCTTTAAACCCTTCAAAATTTTGGTCTGAAAAGATCTGATGTGACTAGTGGGAATATTGTTTGAAAATGCATTTATATGTCAAATCATACTTAGTAGAATTTGAATAAAACAAGTTCAATGGTGTATACTGTGGCACTCTTTGAAAAATATTAACTACCTTTATGCTATATAAGTGCAAATTATTATTCCAGAGTATATTATTATACTGCACTGCTCCTATAGCTATAACAGTACTCAGTGTACTGTAAATGATAGGGAAATGCTTCTCTACACAATAAGAATTGCACTATGGTTTTAATTAAGTGATCCATTTCAGCAGAATATAGATTTCAAATGGATAATAGTCCCTATCAGCAAGATAAATGCTAATTCATAGAAGGGAAATTATAGAAAATAAGCATCCAGGCAAAGTGGTAAACTATTAGCTAGTCACAGTGCTCAGTGTCACTGACATTTTTGCTGCTGTATCTAACAATTCATGTAGAAATAAGAACATAATAAATAAGAGATGAAAGTAGCATGTTGCTGTAAAGGACTTGCAGCAGCTTTGAGAACATAAAAAGATCCCTTTTGGTTTGGCCTCAATTCAAATGCCTGTTAGTCCTGAGGCAGCTAGAAACCATTCTCTGGTAAAATTCTACCAAATTCTGGTAGACCTAGTATTAGTCCAAACATCTGAGAAAAGTGCAAATGTACAAATAACTATATGGATCCCTCAATGACTATTTGAATAATAGTAGCAGGTCTATCAAAGTGTAATTATAATGAAACAACAAACCAAGACACCAGCTTGGGAGAACATAGTCAATGTGAAGACAGAAAGAAATTGAGTAGTGTTGTATAAACAAGAAAGAAACCAGTCAAACATGTCAGTTACATATAAGCATTACGGAAGACTTTGTGGACATTGTGCTAATGAAGTCTAGCTACAGAGTTAACTAGAAAGTTTGCTTCAGCAAAACATGCTGAAAATAGACCATTCCCTGAATGCCTACAAAACACTTTGCTTTTATTCATTTATTTATTTATTTTTGTTTCTTTATTTTGTTTGTAGTATCAGATCTCAGAGTAATGTTTCTTTTGTAGGAAATGTAAACTAGAAGACTGACTTTGCACTGCTCTAGGGCTTCTGAAAGCTTGAGCACACAAGTGCAGCACCGACCTTGCTGACTCCTGATTAGGTATCACTATTGTATTGGAAGCCAGGGTGATTTGAAAGTTTGACAGCTATTCCCTTAGATTTTCAGAAACCCTCCTTTATTTTCAGGGATTCACTGGAATATGGAAGAGCCATATAAACTAACCCTGAGGTGCTTGCAGCTGGTCCGTTGTGCCTGGCTGATGCACATGGGAGCAGTCCCAGCTTCCATGATATATTCTGCTACCTGAGGACCTCGGTCATCCTCAGGCTCCTTCTGCCAGCTAGGTTGTATCATGGAGGTCAAGGCAGGTTGAGAGAGGGAGAAAGGGACATTCACAAAAAGGACCAGACTAGGGTCTTGCTCCAGAGGAAGGGGATTGTGCTCTTGGAGGAGGTGTGGCGTCCTGGTCTGGGGAGCTAAGGTGTGTGGGTGTGGTGATGAAAGCATTAAACAGGAATCCTGCTTGGGTGTGGGTGATGGAGTACAGGGGAGGGGAAGGAGATAACTAGGACAGCTCTGCATGTGGACCAGGGCAAAACTTGGATCTGCTACTGCTGCTGCTAGTAATACTGGACAAGGTCATCCTTCCCTTGGATTTAATTTATCTCAAACTCTTTATTTTTTGGGTCTTTCATCAAAGATTGTAGTAGCAGGTACTGACATACGTTTCCATTTACAAATGTGGTAGCAAGTCAAACAAGCTGTCTTAATTCCCTATGAACAATGCCTGTGTGAGAGGGAGAGAGGGCTGAATTAAGGGCAGACAGATGAATTTCTTCCATTTCCTAACCTGTCTGTGCCTGACTTTGAGGACTACAGTATCTTGTATTTGTTCAATTTAAGGCAGTGAAGTGTGTAATCTCCCGCCCCCCACCATGTACATTTGGCATTTTCTTCATTAGCTTTGTTGCAGGGTGATGCCAATGAGGCTAGTGCACTGTAATGCAGACTTCGGTGCTGTGTCCCCTACAGCTCTCAGACAATTTGCAGTTAAGAAATAACCATGCATAGTAAGTCAAGACCAATGGCTGTTCATGGGGAGAACTTTCTAATTGCAGGCATATTTTCTGCTGCTTACCAGAAAATGACTGGATGATCTTTTCTTCCTTATATTTTGGATACTACCAGATTGCACTGCCTTTATAGCATATTTAGTAATAGAATCTGGAGAGGGAGAGTACTGATAAAACTGCTGATTATGCAATAGTCTGTTAAACTCTTCCCTGACTAAACTCAGAAATGGATTTGCAGGTATTACCAATATGTGTAAGAAGATTTTTTGATCATTTGGAAATACAAAAATATTTTAAACAAAGACCATTAGTTAATAATATAAAATATTTTACTTCCAGCTTAGGTACACAATCTTCAGTTGTAAAAAGATTGGCATGCTTCCATAGATATTATGGAAGCATGCCAATATACCTTGTTCTTGGATTTAGAGCTCTGTGAAAGCATATGCAAATTATGTTAAATTCCAGAAGGGAAATTTAATACCAGCAGCAGTAATCACACTTTGTTTCATGACTCAAGCAAACAGAATTCTGTGTCATATAGTAACGAGAATTGTGAACCTTATCGAATCTACTGTTGTGCAATAAATATTTTAAAGAAATGACATACTGTTAACTTTTGTATGGTTACTTTAGGGAATGACAGGCATATTGAAGTTTCAGTTCTCCATGTGAGTTGTATTTCAAGTCCATTTGTAGGGTATTAAGTCTGCCATGTGACTTTTTCTCTTTGTCCCAAGTTAAATGCAATGTTTTATATTTGGCCTTTAAAAAAGGAAGTTGTTTCTTTGACATAAGCAAAGCCAAGCCCATTGAAGAGGCAGCTGTAAATGCCAAAGAAGGTGAAAGAAATGAAGTGTAGGTAGCTTTAGAGAACACCTATTTTTATTAAAGACTGCACTTTGACACATTTAGATTTTTCCTTTCTATCTGCCCACATCTGTTTTTGAGATTTGCTTGTTTTTTTTTCTTAGCAATTGAGGTCACAAATGGGTAGACAAGATGAAATAGCTGTTATTAAACACTAATTAAAATATATGGTACTCTTTCAAATTAAAGAAATAATGACCATATCTGAAATATTCATGTCCTGAAAATGAGGCTAAAGCAGTAGCCATGCACAAGACCTTTTACTTATATAAGCTGACTCAACTGAAGTAAATTCAATCAGTATCAGACAAGCTAGACTGCAGTCTAAGGTAATTGGGAATACAATGGGCCATGCCAATACATGTGGCAAGTTATTTGTATATAGATCACTTTTGTTAACTGGACCAATTGTGATTTCTGTAGTAGTTTTGAGACCTGATTTTGATCTCATGCTATCATAGTTACATTAATTCCTTGCTTTTTTTTTTTTTTTGACTGGCAAAGCTAAATCAAACATACACCTTTTATCTAGAGACAACTATGAGAATCCCAATATCAAAACACATGAGAAAATGACAGAGGGCAGTTTGTCTACAGCTTTGCCTTGGTTGATCTCCTTTGTGGAAAGTGTTGTGGACTATTATTTAGGAAAAAATGTTTATTAAAATTAAGCATGTTCAGGGAATTATCTGGAAAAGGCACTACACTCATTCAAAGGCCTTTTCTACATGAAGTGAGAGAGACTGTGATTTCCACTGCCAGCTCAGAAGATAGAGGATATCTAGCATCTCTTCATGCTGCAGGTAAATTATTTCCTCAGTATAATACCCAACCAGTCCTGAAGAGTATCTAAAACAATAAAACACCTCCTTTGATTCGTAAAATATAGTAAGAGCTGTGGTAAAATATAATAAGGTCTGTGTAGCAAAGCAAAAATTTGTATTCTGGGTTATCAAGACAGAAGTATTTTGTTGTTGTTGTTTTCACCATGACAGTAAGAGGTGCAGGTCATATCTTCTACATATCTTCATATGCATTAAGACCTATGCATCAGGTATTTAACTGAAGTATAAATTATCAATAAATAGATTGGCTAGTAGCGGTCTCATTTTTAGTATAGGGTGACACAGGATAGGGTGTCTCCTTAACAGGTTTCCCCTCTACCTTTCCAGGAATGTTAGTGTTTAGTTTAACCTTCTGAGATGAACCTGTACCTCTTTTGTGAGATAAGGGAAGGGTTAATTTACCTGAAAGATGTTATACCTGATAATGTAGTTCTGAGACCTCAGGGAATATATAGTTGCATAAAGGTGGCAAACACAAGTTAGAAATGCAATGTTCTCATTTATCAATATTCCTGAGGGCTTGTGCTACCCAAAGCTATGGAGGATGAGCTATGCTTGAAATTAACTAAGATTTTACCTAGCTTATCAAAGCATCAGTGATGCTTATATTTAGAGATGCTCTCTTTTATTAAGGTGTCTCATTCTGGTTTGTATATTTGGACTGCTTCTAAGCTATATTTTTGGTTTACTATAAATGTTTTAACATAAATTTGTCAGCGAGCTAGAGTAAAATCAATGAACTCTAGTGATTGCTATCACCTCCCCATAAAAGCTTTTTTTTTTTTTTTCACTTCACTCTTAATTGCAATTATGTAGGTTTGAGTCTTCTTGAAAACCCTGGAATATTAGCGTATTTATGTCATCTTTCACACAAAATGATTTATGTGAATGAAGGCTTCTTTAACATAAACTTCCATGAAAAGCCCTAAGTCAAAACTCCAAACAAAGAAATCACTTTAAAATACTTTCACATTTCAAATAGCTTATTTGTCAGTAAATATAACCATACAATGCTTCAAACATTACCATACAACTTTCAAATTTTATCTTGAATGCTTACTCAAATGAAGCTATGCTTATTGTAAATATATCTTTGATATATTTCACAGGCTTATTACAGAAAGAAAGGTTTAATTTTTCTTTTGAGTGTATTTTTATGGAACCTCATTTAAAAACTGTAACAGCATTTTCATTGTTATATTTCATGTGGAGTTGTGGCCCAGAATGGTGCTTTTTTTTTCCTTTTTTTCTTTCTTTTTTTTTTTTTCTGTCATAATTAAAGTCTACATTTAATTAAACTGTGAATGGAATTAAAGGAGACTTTATTACAGAAATTTGTGCCACAGTCGCTGACTGCTTTTTGATGCAAGCAGTGGTCCTCTTCTTAGTTACTGAAGCTGGTCTGCCAAGCCTTTTTTCAGGTACGGGTACTGGTTTTTATCTTCTTGATAGCATTCTCTTCTCCCAGAATGTAAGTAGTTTTGACCACTGATGCCACAATAAGTGATAACTAGCTGTCAAGCTGGTGTGGCTGCCAAGCTAGTTTTAATTGATCTGACCAGTCTGTGTTGGAAGTTCTTAGTAGCAAATCAAGGTTTGATGAATTATTTTCTAGCAGTATTATTATAAAAAACATTTAGGAAGAGGGTGACAGGTCTCAATTGCTTTCCTTTTTTTTTTTCTTTCCTTTTTTTTTTTTTTTTCTTTTTCTCCTTATAACTGTGAAAGACTTGCTTTTTGTTAATATTTGGTGTTCATTGTTGTAAGGCAGTTGCTTTGAAGTGCTGGACTTAGCTGAAACAGGTAGCAGGTATACATTCAGCTTTGGCTCTGGTACATTGCATAGCCTTCTGAGCAGGAGCTCTGTAGGCCTGGTCACTGGAAACACCAGGCCTAGCAATGCAGAGGAATTTTGACTGCCAGTGTGTAAGCTTTGTAACATTTTCAGTATATGAATGGGAGCTCAGGTTGCCTAGAATCACAGCAGTGAGATTTTATGTAATGCCAGTGATCAGCAATGAATCTAGTTCTAGTTTATGGTTGGATAATTCTGTATGTTTATTCACAGTGAATAGAGTGTTTGGGGGGTATCTGGGGTGGGGATTTTTTTCCCCACTCGTTCTTGATCATATTGAGAAGGTACACACAAGTGCCTCCTACTTCTCATATGTACTGATATAGTAAAAACAGAGATTTGACTTTAACAGATTATTTCACTCATTGACTAATGAATCAAATACTTAATGGAACTGTCTGAGACAGCAAAATGAAATGGGAGTTTAATTCTGCAGGCCCAATGCTTGCCTGAGTATAGGTGCAACACGTGACTGAAGGTAATTTATGAAGGAGTTAGAACCACATCAGAGAGGAAAGGGTCTAGAAAATTAAAGACTGTTATAAATTCTGATTTACCCGCATTTCGATAAACTTGGCAAATAGCAGTGAAGTCTGATTGCTTCTCAGGGGACTTTTTGGTTTGTTTCCCATCAGATTTGTAAGCTCTAACTAGAGTTGTAATAGTTCAGCAAATACTAGCATTTGAAGAGGAGACCTAGAGCAAAGTCCATTGAACTCTTCTAGCAGAAAGCTGCTATCTTGGAGCTCTTAGGTTGTGTCTTTCAGAGAGTCATGCTTTTCTATGCGCTTAATTACCTATAAGCTATTATTGTGTCATGTGTGTGATTTCCACTCTGTCCAACAGGCCCCTCTGTGATGAGTGAACTTAGGGATAAAGTACTAAAAGTTGGCTAAACCAGGTGAGCTTGAATTGAAGAACTTTTTAGAGCCTGGTGCATTTAAGAACATAGGCTCACTTTGGGCTGAGAATTTGGGCTAACTGTAATGAGACAATTAAGTGACTGAATGTGAAGATTAAGGACCTACTGGGATTTTCAAAATGATTACACTAGCTAGCTTTAAGTACCTTTGCAAATCAGGTCCTCAAATTTGCATTTAGGTGCCTAATTGCCATGGAAATCAACGGAGTCTGGATATGAGCATAGATAACAATGGATGTCCACACCTAGGTTCTGGTTTTATTTATTTATTTATTTATTTATTTTGTTGTTGTTATTGCTATTAAAACCAACTGTGTACTTTAAAAATAAATATCTGTCTGAACACTTAGGAGGTATTGATATGAGTTGTTTTAGGCTACATGAGACATCTAATTTGCATGCATGGGTAGCCCATAAAAGCGATAAATGAAACTTAAATATTTAACTCCAGTCCATTGATTCACACTGGTTATAAACAAAGTAGGCCAGTGACAGTTGCCCTTTCTATCCCATTCCCCTGAGTGTTGACTCTTACCATGGAAGACAGCAGCATTTCATCTCAGCTTTAGTCTTCAGATAATGCATATCTTTAGCTTCCTGAATCTGTATTTGGATCTTTGCATCTAAGCTCTCTGATGTTAAGAAATACTAAACAGTTTCACTTTTTAGATGAATTTTCAAAGATGATGAACATCTGTCACCTTTTTTTTTCAGAAGCCAAACTTAAGCACGTAGTTTTCAAAAACTTTGGCCTGCCCATAGCACAGTATGTTATGGGGTAACATGAAGAAAAGGTGGATTTCTGCTTTGGCTGTGTGTTCTTCCGTAACAGATGATTTATTTATTTATTTTTATTTTATTATTTTATTTGCTTTGTGCAGCATAATGAGAGAGAAAAATTGTTTTCAGGCTTTCTCTATTAGGCTAAAATAACCATTGGGTATCTGATTAGCTTGATTAAAAGAAGTGAGACAATCTATAGCGCAAAAGAAACCGGGAAATCTCTTCACAATGTTATTATAATACTGAGTGAAACATTTTACTTATAATAGGAACTAAGGAATTTTGCATCATATTGATTTTACTTTGTTTTCTGTTTGAAATAAATGAAGTTTAACTTTGTTTAGTTAAAAAAAATCTCTATATTTCTTGGATGCTAAGATGTGTTTCATTTTTTTTTTTTTTTTGATTTGGTAATTAAAATGCGTGGGGAGAAATGGGCAATATATTGGAATATAAATGTTTTTCTTTGATTAAAACTGTGGTGTTACAGTGTATAATAGAAACTTCATTTAGGGTAGTATCTAAATAATGTGTCAGATGTGTAATGAATGCTGGCTATGAGAACCTGTGGTATAAATTGATGCAGCTCTACTGACTTCATTGGTGCTAACTAAGATGGCATCAACTGACAATATTGAGAAAAATGGTCTGGGATTCATTCAAGAATGCAAGCAGAAGATCTTGGGTATGAACTGATGATTAGACAAGTGGTTTAGATGAAGGGTTTGGGGTTTAGGCAACTTTGGAATTGGGGGGAGGTGGGGNCCCTCAGGTATTGGATACCCCTCTCCATGGCAGTCCACTTGCCAGGCTGACATACAATATCTTCCTTAAAGGGATACCTTTCCTTCACGGAGGAAAATAGCTGAAACCAGGACACACATGGACATATTCCTTGTAAAATCAGCATGAGGGGTATGAGAACAGCCTTGGCACCAGAGGACAAGAGAAGAAAGATTCCTTGATAGGCAAAATGCTAATGGGAAGGGTTGAGATAATAGGCAAGTGGGACTTGAACTCCTCATTTGTGAGCTTAAATGTGACTTAACTGGTATGACAGAGATCTAGAAGAGACGTGACTGGAGTGTTGAAATCCACGGCATAGAAAGGATCAGGTGGGAAAGCAGTCAATCTGTTGCTTTTTGTCACATATCACTCAGAAGAAAGTGATCTTGACAATTTAGAATTGAATCCCAAGTGAAATGTGGTGCAAGACTACATAGGGCTGGCAGCAAATCAGCAGATAGTTGTTAAGGAAAGCATTTATGAAAGCATTTATACTAGCATTTATATCTGTCCCTGATATATAGGAAACTGTCCTTGACTGGTAGTAGAGGTGTCATGGGGAACACATTTTCCCAACTACAGTATCTGTATGGCTTAAGAAAATGATTGAAGAAAGTGGCTTAACTCCAAAAAAGTCATTCCAACTCTGGGAAATCTTATACTAAAATGTCTTGCTGATGTATTTGCATTTATTATTATTTTTTTAAATAATGTTAGAACACAACAGGAATTCCAGAGGCAGAAGTAAAGCTAAGGTTTTGTCACAGGATGAATGGACTTCCTATTATGTAAGTCTGGCCATCCACCCCAAGTAATGTTAGGGAGTGGTTGATGTGAGACTTGACTGATAAAGTGTTTAAGACATGGAATGTAATGAATGCTAATCTACCTGGATTTGTGGGAAATAGACATTAACAGGTTAGACATCACTTTTTTAAGGTTACATATTTGGTTGATAAAGGCATTGATGTAAAGTCTGCAACAGATATCTGTAAGGGTTTAAACTCAATAATCCCAGCCATTTTGATTCAAAACTAGTATTACTATGGCCCATGCTAAAATGATTAAAACAGGCTAATGTATCTCAAAATATAATTGTAAACATATAATCATTTTTGTGCTTCTGGTGGAGTCCCTAGAGGAACTGTTTTTCAACCTTATGGTGTTTTACTTTTTAGTTTTAATCTGCAAGAGAAAGTGCAAAATCATTACAAATTTAAGTTTACAAGTGACTAACATTTGGAAGAAGTGGGTCAGTGATGAAGAAAACAAATTGATAGAACCTGAGTAATGCTGAATCACTTGGTAAGTCAGCCACAAGGAGACAGCATACAGTGTGGCCAAGTGTAAAATCAGGCTTGTAGCAAGGAACGCATTAAGGCATGGGAACCTCTATCCTGTGGAAAACTTTAAGGGTACAGACCAGCTCAAAAGGACTTGGTTGGTGAGAAGCTCAACATGAGCCAGCAATGTGCATTTGCAGCCCAGAAAGTCTTGTTTTCTAGTCCCTTCACCAGCTTTGTTGCGCTTCTCTGCAGACACTCGAGCCGTTCACTGTCTTTCTTGTAGTGAGGGGGCCCAAAACACAGTGCTCAAGGTGCGGTCTCACCAGTGCCATGTACATGGGGACACTCACTTCCCTTGTCCTGCTGGCCACACTATTTCTGACACAGACCAGGATACCATTGGCCTTCTTGGCCACCTGGGCACACTGCTGGCTCATGTTCTGTCATCCAGCATGCCCAGGTCCTTTTCTGCCATGTAGCTTTCCAGCCCCTCTTCCCCAGGCCTATACCACTGCATGGGGTTATGACCCAAGTGCTGCACCCAACGTTTAGCCTCATTGAATGCCATACAATGGGATGTGGCCCGTCAATCTAGCCTATCCAGATCCCTCTGCAAAGCCTTCCTACTGTAAAGCAGATCAACACTCCTTCCCAGCTTGGTGTAGCCTTCAAACTTACTGAGGGTGCACTTGATCCCTTTATCAGTATAGCTGATAAAGATATTAAACAAAACTGGCTCCAGTACTGAGCCCTGGGGAACACCACTTGTGACAGGCAACCAACTGGATTTAACTCCATTCACAACAACCCTTTGGGCATGGCCACCCAGGCAGTTTTTTTACCCAGCAAACAGTACATCTGTGAAAACCATGAGCATCCAGCTTTTCCAGGAGAATACTGTGGGAGGCTGTTGTGATTTAACCCAGCAGGCAGCTAAGCACCACACAGCCATTTGCTCATTCCCCCACATTGGGATGGGGGAGAGAGTCAAAACAGGTAACAGTGTGAGAACTCATGGGTTGAGATAAGGACAGTTTAATAAGAAAGAGGGAAGGGGAAGGGGAAGGGGAAGGGGAAAGGGAAGGGAAACAAGTGATGCACAACACAATTACTCACCATCAGCCAAATGATACCCAGCCAGTCCCCGAGCAGCAGCAACACCCCCCACCACCCCCTAATGCCTAATCCCCCCAGCTTTTATTGCTAAGCATGATGCCATATGGTACAGAATATCCCTTTGGACAGTTTGGGTCAGCTGTTCTGGCTGTGTTCCCTCCCAGCTTCTTGTGCCCCCCCCAGCCTCCTCACTGGCAGGGCAGCACAAGAAGCAGAAAAGTCTTTGAGTTAGTGTAAGCACTGCTCTGCAACTAAAACATTATCACCATTATTTTCATCCTAAATCCAAAACACAGCACCATACCAGCTACTCTGAAGGAAATTAATTCTGTCCTAGCTGAAACCAGAACAGAGATGGTGTCAAACAGTTCTCTAAAATCCAAGTAAACAACATCCCTCATCTACTAAGTGGGTCATCTTGTCATAGAAGGAGATCAGGTTAGGCAGGCAGGACCTGGCTTTCATAAACCCATGCTGGCTACATGTGATCACTTGACTGTCCTGTATGTGCCATGTGATTCAAATCCCGTCTTTTCGCACCTGTGCCCATTTTCACTGGAACTCCCCGTTGTGGTTCTGAAGGATGCAGTTTCATATATTTAAATGATGGGCATCAGTATAATGCTCAGTGAATTGGAAACCCTTACATGATCATACTTTTTTGAGAGTAGCATTGACAGTTTACACAAATCTGATACAAATAATCAACCATGATATTGGCTTGATTAATTTAAAACTATCCCCATCCCTCCAAAAAAATAACCCTTTTACTAATGTGGAAAGTCTACAGAAAGGTATACATATGCATTTATCGGATTTCCCTAACTCTGCAAGCCTTGTAACTCTATGAAAAAGTGTCAGATTTACAGAGGTGTGAAGAAACTTAACTATGTGAAACTTGCTGCTTTCAACAAAAGCAATAAGAGTGACAGAAATTCACGTGTATGGCTCTAAAATATTGATTCTGGTAATCTTTTGCATGTGAGAGGCAACCTGTGATGCCAGCAGAAGATCCTGGTGATACAAGGATAAGTCAGAGTAAAGCAGGCATTCAAGGTTAGCAATGTGCACTTGTGAATGTGGCAAAAGATATCATATAAATTTTTTTTAAAAGTGCGTAGAGAACACAGAACATTAAGTTAGATTTGGACAATGTTTGAATATGTGCAATATAAGTAATATAAAGTCAGTAACATCATGCACTTCATAGAATAATATATCCTGAGACTTGTTCAGAACAACTGTTGAGTGCATCCACAATGGTACACCTAAACGTAGGGGGAGGAGATACTGTGACAGGAGCAGTCCAGGTATCCACTCAAATGTTTCAATCAGTTACTTAGTCAAGATTACAGCTGTCAGTTTTATAGTTTAAAAATACATTACTGAAGCTTTCAAGCCATCCTTGGTTTTAATCATTTTCATGAAAGCAAATCCCACTCCAGAGTTTTGTCTACTCTAACAATGCATTTGATACAAACTTCCCTAAGGCACAAAGCAAGATGGGCAACCAATTTGGAAATTATAATAATCTAGTCAAGGTTAAGATTGCCTTGTTCTGCTGGGATATTATAACATTTGAACCATGTACATACATCTAAAATAAATTAGCTGTGGGTGGTAGCTGGAGCTTTATCACTCTAGGGAACTCATCCTTTATATCTGAGATACATTGGACTCCTATTATTTGGTACTGTATTAATTTCAGAGGCATATATTTTTCGATTAATTTTGGCTCCAAAATTATTTGAGTATTTGGGATAAAATGGGATCGGAATAAGACAGTTTGAAAGGCAAAGAATATAATTATTATTTTAGAGTCCGTGACCACTGGCAATGAGATATTTGCATCTCCCCTTTATTAAAAATATCTGCTACACTATAAAGGAAGTTAAGAAAGGCATCGCTCAGCTGACTGATGCTGATGGTCTCTGCTTGCAATTCCTAAGCAATTTTAAACATATGCAATACATTATAAACTCTCTCTCTATATTCTCTTTTGCTCTAAATATCTGATTATTTAAAGCCCCGTATTGCCCAAGTTGGTACATGTAGTCAGTTTCCTGTATCTCTGCTAAGTTCCACCATGGGGCTGCAGAAGAGCCTGTTCCCACAAACCCTGGAGCAGGTTCAAGGCCTGAATTAGTCAAATCAGACACAGAAGAGAGCAGACAACATTCTGAAGGACATGGCAACCAGGTGTAATATTTTATGAATGTTCTTTTTATTGTCTCGTAGTTTTCATTGTATGTACACAGAGAAAGGTATATCTGAAGGACTAGTTAATGTAATGGTGTTATATTAATCCAAAAGAAACGTGAAGGCTTTCATATACACTGAGGCCACATCTAAACCAACCTGCAGGTACGTGTGTTGGCGTGATCCAGGCTGACGTTCTCATCCTGCAGTTCCTGCCCCTTCCCCTAGAAAGGAAGAAATAACATCAATGCACATCTGCCATAAAATCAGGATATGGCTAGGGCGTGGATATGGCATGGTGGATTGGAAGTGCTCTGGGATGTCCTAGTTTAGATAAAAACCTCTTTGACTGCCTATCCTCTGAGGTGTGATGAAGACTTCTGATGACTCCTAGAGGAGAAGGGCATACAAGTGCACTTCATGTTTGCTCTTAGAAAGTGCTAACCCCTTTCTGGGATCTATCAGGCACCTGTTCGATTACAAGAGGATTTCAGGCTATTTCAATAAGTTACAAGATCCAGTCAGTGAATTTGACATAGATTATTGGCAACAGTTAAAAGGAAGCAGAGGAGAAAGCTGGAGGGATATAGATGCAGGCAGCAAAATAAATAACACGTTTGGGGGCAAACAGAAAGGAGCGGGCAAACAGAAAGGAGTAAGTGTTTAGAGAAGTGAGGCTGAGTAAATGTTGACTTCCTGTTCGGTTGTTTTTGTTTAACATCGCCCAGACCAAATTATGGTTGAATATACCAACAAAGAACATTTAAAGGTGGGAGAGGGGAAAAAAGTCTTGAGAAGAAGTCAGACAAAAAAAGGAGCACAAACATGGAGAAAAGGGTGCCTCCATATATTAAAATTAGTTGCCAAAAGACAAAATTAAACCCCAAACAGAAGCACATAGCTTTGCTGGGTATTTGTTTGCTTTTCAGGCAACTAATGAAGTGCTGTGGAGCAAGAGAAGGAGCTGATGATGGAGAGGGATAAAGTGTAGGCAGGAGTCAGTGGGACTGATGACCTACGAAACTACAGAGAGAGGAAACAAAAGATATTTAGAAGTAAAAGAGACAGGATGAGATATGAGTTGGGGAACTCTGAAAGTAGGTGCGGGTGTGGAATTTCCCAGGAAGTGCTCAGCAGCTGCGTGAGGAATGGAAAGCAATGGGAGCCGATGAGAAATGAAGTACATCTTAGGTCCTAGGTGTGTGTTTAGAGTATGTGTGATAAATTACCTTCATTTGTCCAACCATCCTATCTCGCAAAGGGCAGCACAGTCATTTTCTCTTGCTGTTAACCATGTATTTCTCACTGGCATGTCTCAGAGGAGGGGAGTCAGTATGGCTTCTGCTAGCTCCCCAAACAACCAACTGATCAAATATAATCAGCGTAATCCCCTTCCTGCTAAAAACAGTAACAGGCCTTTGTGACAAATTTTCAAGTATCCCTGTTTTTCAAAAAATAAGTTCTCACAGAATGTAATGAGAATATTTTTGTGCATTTACTGTAGTTTCCCTTTTTCTGTTGGTGTTTTTTAATCTCTGCAGCAAGGTAATTTCATATATAAAGTACTGTGGTTGTAAATCTCTTTCCAGATTATCTAAATTCTTAGGCATAATATGATAGCAAACAATTTTTGAAGAAGTGTTATGTTTTCTCTTTATCAATGGTCTTAGTCTACATATGAAGTAAATGTAATTAAGCAAGCAAACCTGGCCCGCGTAGCTGGTTGTCAGAAAGGTTTGTGCATCTCGGAACTGGTGTGTGTTGAAATTTTGTGTTTCATACCTGGCATCATATGATAATAAAGAGGTGAGTATCCCAGAACCTCTGGCACTTGGACCAAATTACATATATTTTGTTTTGTGATTTGCTCACTGAAAAGTCTATATAACACTATGGAGCACTTCTCCACGAGAGTGCCTTTAATATAAAGTCTCATTGCACCGAGTTAAATAAAGGCTTGCCCTTGGTGTGCATCAAACCCTTGCTGACGGGAGCACTCCATAATGTGCAGCCACTGTAGCAATATGGTCAGATGGAAAACAACATAAAAGCCATAAAAATAGTTAATAAACTTATTTAACATTAACCTTAATAGATTTTTCATGCTGAAGTATATTAAAGAGACTAGAGCCTTTAGGTCCATTTGTGCAGAGAGAAATTCTTTCCCAAGGGCTGGGGAGTTAATTGGCCGCCAGGCAAGAGTGTGAGTGTACACTGCAGCAAAGAGGCATAGATGCAAAACATTCAGACTTCTGAGCCTGATAAACTTTATTACCCCTTGTGAGATTAAAAGAGTTCGTCTTCATCTCATAGGAAATAGCACAATGCAGCATTATTTACAATATGATCAGTATTCAGTATATTGTAAGGCAAATTCAATTCCACTTCATAAAGCTCTCAGACTGTGTTGCCATAATCAATAGGAATAGTATATAACAGCAAATACTATATAAAGGTATTTTTGTGTCTCTCTCAAGTGGCAGTGGGTGTCCTGAATCTTGCTGATTCACTTCCTCGTGTAAATGCTGTAAGTTTAACTATTGTTTTTAAACCAAAAACACA
Organism: Anseranas semipalmata; assembly: GCA_013399115.1. Taxonomy (NCBI): domain Eukaryota; kingdom Metazoa; phylum Chordata; class Aves; order Anseriformes; family Anseranatidae; genus Anseranas; species Anseranas semipalmata. The sequence goes on from VXAA01006951.1 coordinate 218,609, forward strand.
GGTTCTCAGTCAGAGGGAGTTAAGCTGCCTGGTCAGCAGTTCCCAGTTTCAGCCCAAGCAGACACCATTTTCTAGAGAGCAATATCAGCTCTGCTCAAAGACCAAGCTCGGGATCAGCTTCCTCCTTATGCATATAGAGGGTTCTTTCTGAGAGTCACTGCATTTGTGCAGATCTTGAGTTACCAAAATGAATTAACATGTTTTTCTAAGATTAAATGTCTTTTAATACAAAAGAGTAACAGTGACATCAGTACAGTGAAATCTTTTTTTTTTTCCTTTCTATTTTTTAGAGGCATTTTAAAAAGTATTAGCTGTCTATAATTTTATGTCCAAAAACTGGTTTGATCTTCTTTCATGATGAAAGAGAAACTGCAAAGAACAATTGTGTTTGGGGTGGTTATGAGTGCTAGAAGGAATCTGCTCAGAGACTATCATATTTTCTTTCACAGTACAGAGCTATACTAACACAATTTGATGTAGAATAAACTTTGAGCGTAGTGTTAATCCCTGTTTATCCCACCACAATAAAGTTATAGTGAGAGTCAAACGGTTCACTAAAAAGAAACATCGAAGATGTCATTGAAAAGAAACATCATTATATTGTAGACATAGAAATACCTCTATGTGAACAGAAACTGAAGAGATTCTCTGTTTCGTTCAGAAAGGAGGTTATGTAGGGGGACAAGAGAGAAGACTGTAATAATAGCAAGGTGTTCAGAGAGCAGCTAAGGTAAATACGGTGCCCTTCTTTGTAACACAGAACTGAAATCAAAAAGTCTTAAAACAGTTGTCTGTTTATGACCCCAGTTCTAAAAAACAACAACAACAATGGGTTGGATGTTTTCATACTTTACAGCTGAACTATTCTTTCTTTCCAAGGAGCTGTTGAAATAAAAATGCCATTTGAACTTCTGAAACTCTAGTTTATACATCGTTAATTTTGCTGCTAATGACAGCTGAATGAGATTGGTAAAGCTTTTCCTTTTCCCAGAAGTTTTGAACACCAATCACTTCAAATGACATCCATGAAAATGATCAAGGTCTGGCTTTCCTGAGAAGTTAATCCTTAATTTCTTTTGTAAATCAAGGTTTTATACTCTGGAGTACAATTAATAAGTAAGAGATTGGACCATTTAATTGATTCACCCAAACCATTCTGATCATAAATTTTGATTCTCAAAAAATCTGATGGAGTACTGGCATGCCTTGCTACCTGTTGAAAATGTTTTAATTTTGAATATTCTGATGTAGGCATAGCCTTGTGATAGTGCATGCGATAACCTTTGCTGATTTCTGATCTTATAGTTCTTACAGCCCTTACAAGAACTTATGAGAACTTGCAGATCTTATAGTTCATGGAAAAGGATATTTCTGGATGTAGCCTTTGCTGCCAGTAAACAAAGGTTTTGTTTGCTCATATATCTTAGATAGCTGTTTCACTCTTTCAATGGCAAAACACAGTGAGAGAATGATACTGATATTCTCAATTCATACGTACCATGAATCACTTATCAGTTATTTGACTTTGAAAGATGAAAGAGGAATTCACTAAAATCACCAGTAAGTGGTAGATCTTCTTTGTTTTCAAGGACTGTTCTTCCTTTATTTTTTCCCCTTTGACTTCTGTATGATCAGTGCTGAACATCTGAGATGAGTGCTTTGTTGTTGTTGTTGTTTGTTTCTCTCTTGTGTTATAGGTACTGAGTATTTGAATATTTCAGATTCTGGATTTTTGGACAAGATATGCCACTATTTTTATTGCATTGGTATGTACTTGATTTTTTTTTTTTTTTTCTGGATAGATAAGATTAAGAAAAATCTTAGGCTAAAGGCTGAGGCTTCATGTTGCATTGCTAATGACATGATTATTAAACATAGTTTAACTAGCATTACTAAGCATAGCTTAATTTAAAATCTAACATTGTTTTTTGTGCGTGTGTTTAGTTATTTCAAAAATACCAGTCTTGCTGGCGTATGTTGTTCAGTGGGCTTTCCTGGACTTTCTTTTTCTGTCCATAGGTGTTTGTAGGGGCAGCAGTGCTACATTTTGCACCAAGTTGTGTGTTTTGGAGAAGGCCGCATAACTGCTAGCTGTCTGTGCATCAGGGAAAGCAGTGTATCTGCTCAGACTGGTTCCTAGTAGGTGGCTGCTCTTTCTGGTGGCTTAGTGCAGGGCATGCAAAGACAGTCCTAGTTCACCTAATGCAGCAGGCAAGATGTGACCCTTGATGGGTAACAGCCTCCAAGAAAAGCATGTGTGTGCTTTGAGAAGGATGTCACTTCCTAGGCAAACTCCTTGAGGATGCTGTACAGCTTACTGCAACAATATGGTCACAAAAGCAGCTCCTGACCTTGTGTAGCTTATAGGGTGCAATTTGTAGCTCTTGATGGAAACAGAGCTATTGGTACTTACAGTTAGGAGAGTCACATGTGGTGATTTCGTGATTCAGCTGAAATTAATGGCAAAAAAATGGTCTTTAACTGAATAGCCCAGAGGGTTTCATTTCTTTTTGATGACACCCAGAGAAAGGGAAAGGTAGAAGGGGAAAATAGATGGGGAAGGTGATACTCTCCTGTGTACTCATTTCAGCTACGAGCTGGAGCTGGAATCTTACTCTAGTCTGTGGTGGCTAATTTGCAGTAGGGTTAGTCTTTTAACAACTGTAAGTAGCTGGCTGTTTCCTCGGTGTTTTGAAGTGCTCTTAATGGAGTGGAGCACACTTGCAATATTTGTGCTTCACAGCACTTGCTTTGCCAGCTGTGCAGTTCAGTGGTGCCTGTGAAGTTCTGTATTGGTTGTGAATCCACCAACCTTGAGTGCTCCCCACTCATCTTATTCTCCTGTTCTGTACTTGAGTTATAACATCATGCCTTTTAAGTGACCTACTGGCATTTAAAATCTGTATTTCTTTACTGTTATAAATTTTAAGTGTTCAGTGGCAAGTCTGTTTTGAAAATCTTATTTTTACAATGGAGAATGAATATCTTTCTTTGGGGATAATCTTTGCATTTTATTCCTGCTGCAATTTATGAGACAGAACCCCAATTACAGCAATGCAGCTATAGCCAATCAATACCATTTAAAGTCTGCCTGGCTTATCATTCAACATCCAGTATTATTTGCTTATTTATATGCACTTGTAATAGAATGAAAAAAAATGGATTAATAATAAAAAGGAAAGTATTTGATCTTATGCTGTTTTGTTATCTAAGATACAGAGAGGCCTCAAAATCTGTTGAAATGCATGCACAATATTTTGATCCAGCACATTTGCAGAATGCTTTTTCAGCTCACTATACAGAGCAGTGTGGTGCAAAAGGCTGAAAACAAAACAAGCAGCTCCTACGCTTTCCAAACCTTCCAGAAAATAGCAAGTCCAGTATCAGAGAAAGACAGAAATGTATGCATAAGAATTTGTCACACTGCATCCTGTGCTAAGTCACACTGTTCTGGCATGTCACATTACATCATCTCTGATTTGAAACAGCATACCCATAAGAAACAAAAGGAAAACAATACTATGGGGTTAGAAACCCTTCCAGTCTTTGAAGAGGATTTTTGATGTCATTTACTTCTTTTAGTTTTATTAAAATATAATGACTCTACTAACTGAATTTTGTTTTCTTTTAAACAGACATGGGAATAATACATCAGTCCAGAGTAGATATTCCCTACCTTCTGTTATCAGAGAAAGCCTTGCAGTGTCTCCAAACCCTGTGGTGGCTTCAGTTTGAATATAGCTTGTGATAGCACTTTTGAGAGTTTGTACCAGCTGCAACATACTGACTAACCCAAGTGGACAGCAGACAGACTGCACACATAAAAGGCAGCGAAAAAAAAAGCCACGGCTAAAAGCACAAACTTCTCCTCCCCTCCCTAAGCTCTTACTGCCCTGGTGCTCCTCTGCTCATTTTTTTCTGGAAAGGGGCTGCTACACTTCCAGGCTTTACATCTGTACAGTGTAGCAATGCATCCTTCACCTTCTGGGAAGTTTGTGTCGTTCCTGCAATGTGGAGTCAGATGCAAGCTGCAGCTCAAGGATACAGTTATGATCATGTCTTGATCATGATCTTCCATAGAATGGGTTTGCATTTCTGTAATCCTGTACTTTTACCTGCCTTTTGTTTTTCTCCTTTTTCTCCCTTTTTGTTTCATTCTTCAGGATTAAAACCTGTGGATGAGATGAATTCAAACTAAAACCAATTCATAAAGGGCTTTGTCGATACCTAACCAGTGTTGTCCTCAATGCAACAGTCCTTGTGCCTGTAAGTGGAAGCTGGATCTTACTGATGGAACCATGCTTGTCTTTTGTTCAAAACCAAGTGTTTTATTCAGGAAATTTTGTTAGTTACCTCTAAACTTTGTAATCACAAGAGGTGGATGGGAAGGTTTAATTTCTTTTTGAGTTAATTATTGGTTGGCGCATGTATTTCTAAAGCCTTGTGATTGGAAGAAAGTGAGTGAATTTATGATGTCAAAATAGATAACAGAAAAAAATATAAAAGAATATTGTGTCTCATAATCACTGCTGAAATAATTTAAATTCACATTGAGGGGTTTAGTGATAAGTTAGTCTGTTTCTTTTTTCTTGCTATCTGGCATGCACAGCAGCCGGTTATTATTTGTATTGCACCTGGCAGGCAGCAGAAATTGGAACGCTATCATGTTAGATGCTGCATCTATACATTGTAAGGGGTTTCTGGACATAAAGAGTTTATTTTCTAAAGTAACATGACAAAAAAATTTTTTTGGAGATTCTTATTTGCAGGAAGAAGGAGTGATGCTCAGAGTATCACATGGTTTTCCCAGATGTCATTGTAATGGTGCTGACAGACATAGGAACTGTGCTCAGATAACTCCAATCTGAATGCACTGCCTCACCTGCAAAGCTCATCTTCCCCTCTAACAGAAAGTTTTGTTGTTGTTGTTGTTGTTTCTTGCTTTTTATTGCTTTTTCTTTTGTTGTTGTTGTTACAGATTTATTTATAGTATGATTTCAGATGGGCACAGTTTAAAAAGAATTTTCTACTTGGTGCTTACTATTACTTTGAAAACAATGTGGTGAACATCTTCCTGTTTTTAAGAGGAGCTCTGTCCTTGAAAAAGCTGGCATTTCAGGGCAGCTTCAGACCTCCCAGACTGACCATCTTTTTTATTGAAGGAAAAAAACGGGAGTTGTGTCACAACAGATTGACTGTATAAAAGGAATGCATTTTCAAGCTTTTTTTCATAAAGTAATGAAGAATTCAGCTCTTGGCCTGACATATGTGCTAGAGTTTCTAGCGAGATGTGTTTGATTTTTTAGCCTGTATCTGTTTTTTTCTGTAAGCTACATATTTAAACAACTTCGTTCAGAAATGATTTCACCTGTCTTGCTGTATTGAATTTAGCTGCAAATCCAAGCACCCTGATACAAGGCAATGGAAGATATTTACTAGTGGCAATATTTTATTTCTTGGCTGAAACTGCAGGCAAATGAGGTAATTGCTGTGATGGCTTCTGGAGCTGCTTTTGGAGTCTGTCACACAGTTGATGTAATGATGAGCTGATTGGGCTGCCTTGTCCTCATGGACACAGTTTGGCTTTGATTCTTCATTAAATCTGTAGGAAAACAAGCTTCTGTGCCAGTCCCATTCAGCAAGGCACTATCACAGATGACTGTTCATCATCAAAAGGAAATGATATTTGCTCATGGCCATATGTTCTTTGGGATTTCCCCTTCTGCAGCTCTCAGGAAATCTCTTTGTTGCCCTTTGATATGGTGTATATGGCAGTTGAACACTGGAATTTGGAAAGGGACTGAAAAACTAATGGAAGTGTGACAAAAGAACTGCTTATTCTAAAAAAAAAAAAAAAAAAAAAAAACAAAAGGAATTGCATATTGATTACCTAGAAATGAAATAATAAAAAATTCATGAAGGTGTATTGTGGATGAAATTCATGTCTGTGTGAGTAAACCAAATATGAAACTGGAGCTTAGGATATTCTGCTTCCAGCAGAAGTATTTTTCTCCTTTTTTTTTACTGACAACTGAGACAAATTCTAGTGTCTGTACAGCACTTGAAAGTATTTTAAAGTTATATTAGCTTTTATTATTTCATGAAATTTTATTATTAAAATACTTAACCAAAACAAAATAAAACACCACAACACCAGTAAAAATGCAAAATGGAAAAATCATTTGTGATTGCAATGTAAAGGTCAAAGTAAATGACAAGATCTTCTGTTAGGTACAAATACTGCATTCATTTTTGTATGTGGGAGGAAGTACTGAAATTTAGCCAACAGGCAAAGTGGCTGATACACAGTTGAATGTTTTGAGAAATAAACCAGAGAGGTACAGTGATTTTTTTTTTTTTCTGCCTAAACAAGGTTCCCTTGTCTTTAAGGATTATGAATATTGGAGATTCAGACTTCTAGGGCTATACATGTAATTTTTACATTTGATTGGGAAACATACTTTCCACATCCTTGCAGTAAAATCATTATTCTTCTTTTCTTTCTTTTTAATTTCAAAGGAAGTTCCAGTGAACTTGTGGTACTGACCTTGAGTGCTATGTGTATAATACTCCAAGAGAATGAGGTGACAGAAATTGCTGGTAAAAATCAGAGCATCCAGGCAGAGATGGTAAGAATTTGACACTTAACAGCAGGATGTTTTGGCATATCCTGATTTTTCCTGTATTTGTGGAAGAGAATAGAGAAATCCAAAATCTGGTCAGACCTTTTAATAGTCTGGAAGAAAGTTTGTGCTTTTGGGCTCATGATACAACCCATTGGTATCCCAGTGGAGTACACTTAAATATACCACAATTCATTTTGAATGTGATCCTGTTGGCTGAGGCCTGCAAGCCAGCAAAACACTTGGGTACATATTAAAGTATGCAATCAAGGAATTCAGAATTAATTAAAACATACTGTGTTACACAGTAACATTTAGCAAAATGCCTCATGCATGCCAGTGCACTCTACTGAAGATTTCAGTTATGTTTCATCATGTATGGGCATTTTGTGAATTCTAGTCTGAGAAGGAAGTGGAGGTTTTGGCTCACTCTATAATTCACTCATTGACACTAGTCGCTTCTAGTGTTTAACAGTGCATGAGCAGCTTAGAGCAGGCAGAAGAGTATCTGATCTAAGTGAATTGCAAAGGGAATTTAGGAAGGCAAGAGGCAATTACCTGAACTGGAATTTGGCCAGGAGATAGGAACTAACATTGCAGTGCTTATTAAATACCATGAGTAATGAAGAGCTATCTTACTGGTGTATTTCTTCTGCCAGATAGTAATGGATGCTGTTGATCTTGGTGATGACTTGATGTGATTCACTTTTTCTGGCAAAAAGTGACATTGTCAATAACTATGAAGCACTCACTGGTTAAAGCTTTTCTTTTGTCTAGTGTCTACTGGGCTTCTCTCTGGCAAACTCATTTTCCTCTATAAAAGCCATGTTTAGAGTACTGAGAAGCCTGTAAAGAGCATTCTACTTAATTTGCTACGTGAGTAGCCTAATTCTTTATGGTCAAGAACTTGTCGGTTATTGCCATTGCTTATTTCTGAAAATTAGGCAATAAGGGAGTTTGCAGGTTTTCAATTTTGATAAATATCCTCTTACTAATCCTTTAATATATTATAATATATATATTTTTTCTTTTCAAATGAAATGCTTTGTATGTATAATAGATTTTGACATATTTCATCAAGATTCTGAATCCTACAGTTAAGCACATGTATTTAACTTACAGGTTGACATGATATTTTAGGATCATTTATTTAGGATATTTAGGATCATTATTATTTTAGGATCATTATATTATTAGGATCTCTTTTATTTTCAAATTCTTTCAAAAAATTTGAAAAACTTTTGCCCACAGCATAATGAAAGCTACTGATTTTCTGTTTGTTTTCAAGTAGAGATGAAATAGAAATATTTCAAAAGCTTACATTTCTCGGAGGAGCATTGGGATCATACTGACTTCATGGAATTTTTTAGGAGATTGAGAGAAATCTCAATTAGCATTGTCTGTATGTTCTACCCATAAACAGTTGAAATAACTAGAAAAGTTTGCCTGCAGGTGCAATATGGTTTTCTTGATAACCTAAAAATCAGAAATCGTGGTTTCTGTTCCAGTTCAATTTCCCTCTCTATATCTCTTTTCTTTCTCATTTTTGCTTCTTTTGTTTAATTAGACCGCCAGACCTTTGGTCAGGGACTGTTACTGTTTTTATATACTGCATAATGTAATTATAATCTTAACAGTATGTGAGATTCTCAGCATTGTACAGAATAAATTTCAAGTACTTCAAAACAATATGAAATTAGCATTTTCACCAAGACTCTCATTCAGCAAAGCACTTGAGTGTGTGGTTCACTTTTAGTCTATGAATTCCACTCTTGATTATTATTGAGACCATTTTCAGGCTTGAATTTAAACATCTGCTGATGTGCTCTGTGATGGAATATATGCTAAGGCAAAGCCACTCAGAAATATATTTAACACTATAGTTTAATTTATCTCAGCTCTATCCCTCTTCTGAGACAGACTGACACTCTTATGGGGAGCTTTCCTTCAAATCAGACTTGAGAAATCTAAATAAAAATGAACATAAATTTTCTTTTTCCTGAAAGTTTATAAAGTATGTCGTTCATATAAACATGTGGCTATGAGGGATGTATTTAGTTGCAGTGAATTTGATTAGCCCAGAGAAAGTCCGCTAAGATATGATCATGCAGAGTCTCATGTTGTAGTCTACTAGACCACCAGCCTTTTGCAACCTGTGCTTGAATGATGACATTTAGGTAATCATTTAGGTAATCATTTAGGCTGGCATTTGAAATCAAAGTTTTGCTGATTTATTTATTTATTTATTTTTAAAGTGCAGGTGAAAAAGTTGGTTTGTAAGAAAAATATGGAAATAAATGTGAAACCTGGAACAAAGTAGTTGTTTGTAATCCCTGTTAGGACTGGGATCTTGATATATTTAAAGAACGCACCTTCAGGCAAAACAAACAAACAAAAAAAAAGACACAACAAAAATACTACAAAACCAACAACAGAACAATTCAAAACAAACAAACAAAAAACCTGAGAATTTCAGAGAAACAAAGGAGGCAGGGCTTGCTTTGACAAACTCATTTTAAGTTGAAGAACGCTTGAATTTGTGGGTGTACTCTATTCTTGCTCAGCAAATTCCATCTCTCATGCCACATGGCTGTATGGGTGAGTACTACAGGCAGTGCATATGACTTACTATAAACTCTCAAACAAATATCCCCACATTGCATGTATGTATCTCCTTTCACTCAAGGATTTTGGAATCTGCAGGTAGATGTGGAAAGGCCCTCCCAAAAGCCCTGAAGAAAGCAATTAATATTAGAGAATCAATAACAAAGAAAGATGGGCCATCTTTCCTTGCTGGTGAATAGCAGAGCTGGGAGCAGAATGTGGAGCTCTGAGTTATGGCCATGTGTTTTAAGCATTTGGAGCTTGATCTAAAACCTATTAAAGTCAGTTCTGTAGTTTCATTTTTCCCACTGCTTTAATAGTTTCTGGATGGTGTATTGAAGTCAATAGGAAAGCACAAGCTGAATCTGAATCCTCTGGATTTAGCCAGTGTCACTTGCACTTCAACACTGCTTATAGACTGCCCTGTCCAGTCAGCCAGCTATGGTTTAAGGTCTTTGCAATTTATTTTTTTTCCCCTTCCTGCTAAACAATTTTATTTTAAAGGTGATTTACCTGGAAGAAAGCTTCATTCTCAACAGCTTTCTTTAGATGGAGAAAATTATCATGAAGATATGCTACATTTTATTGCAGCATTTCATAAATGGATGCTGCTTATTCAAGAAAACCCACTTCAGCCAGCTAAGTGAAAATAAATAGATATGCATTATTTACAGGACAAAATATGAGTAAGTAGGCTACATATACAAATAGCGGATTAAAAACCAGCAGATAAAAAGCTTGTCTTCAGGCACACATGCTGTATATATACTTTGCTAAAAACAGATATAAATCAATTTTTAACAATAAATGTCATCTACAGACTTTACTCTGAGAAACTGGTGACACTGGCACTCACTTCCTTCAGCAGTAAGACTACATCTTGATTACCATCTTCTTTCTTTATGTAAATGGGAGAAAGAGATTAACCTTTTTAATTAGGAGATTGCTTTCCATGCTGGCTAAGTCTTTTGCTTGATTTTTCTAGCTGCTATTTTCATCTGCCCCAGAAAATTACCAGCAGCCAGCATGGAGTGCATAATTCTGGTGAGTAGGATTCAGCCAGGCAAACTTTTCCTTACACTCATGTATTAAACACCTCAAATAATGTGCAATTATCTTGCCTATGGCAGGGTTAATTCTGATCAAAGTGACATATTTTATTGATACGGAGGTAATGAGTTCCAAAAATCTCCCCACTTGTATCTAGCTCTCTAGAGATAACCTGTATTCTTGGATGTACAGTGCGTTATGTCATTGTCAGCTGTCTCAAGTTAATTAGGATGGATAAAATAGGGTGTGGGAAGCCACCAACATTTCTGAGAAGGTAAAGAGCAAGAGTCAAGGAGCAAAAGGAGAGAGCAAGGGAGAACAAGATGGAAGCAAGGGTGACTACTCTGCATATGGGGCAAATGTCCTCCCTGACAAAGGGACAGTACCACAGCACATGATCAAGAAGAGCAGAGCAGGACCAGTGATGGTTGCCAGGGTGCTCAGATCCTCAGTCCACAGTGTGAGAACCACATCAGCCCAAGAAGGCAAGTCAGTGAGTCAGGATCAGCAAGGTCCAAGGCCGAGCACATGCCTTGCTTAGGCAAGCGCCTGAGTGGCTCCTGAACCAAGATGGATGGGAAGTGGGAAGTGGGAAGCCAGCAAGGCTTCTTACAACTCTTTCCATAGCAGTCTAGTCCCAAGTTATACACTGTGCCTTAGCAGAGCTTCCTTGGGGGCAGGCAGCCACACCCTGGGGATGTACAGAGCAGATAGGCAGAAGAGTTTGCAAAGCTTGGTCCATGACAGTGAGTCTTCAAGTATTCATATTTTCTGAAGCTTTTCTGACCTTACCAGAACTTTCTCCATTAGTAGAAAGAACCATGCAGACACAAGTCACAAGACAAGAAGTGTGATGCTCAGAACTCCTGGATACTCCAATGTGACTTAAAAATGACAGATTTTGCATTATTAGCTGTTTTAGGCTTTCTATGAGAAATCAGAGAACTTTAAATTAAGAAGTTGGGACATAAATATTAAAAATATGGAACAAAATGTCAGCCTAATTCTTATTTTACCAAGAACAATTTTTACCCATTATCTGACAGTGGGACAGATTTGTTTATATCTCTGCCCTGTAGGCCTGACCCAAAGCTACAATCTGCCACTGATTTTGTGTCATGCCAGAGTGGTCAAAGAGAAAAGAGATCTGGCTATGCTTGTGAAGAAAAAGGAGCAGAGTAGATCACATTTCTCTGCATATATCTGAATAAACTCAAGGTTTCTGTTGATAAATATATTGTAGCTGCTGTAAAGAACACTTATAATGTCATAAATATAAATGAGTTTTGGGATGAAGAGATACTATCTTGGAAAATGAATTGGAAATGCATTTATTCACACACAGGGGAAAACTGTATAATTATGTCTTAGTTAATTCATAATAAGAAAATTCTTATAGTCTCCTTCCCTGACTAAGCTACTGAAGAAGCTAGGGACTGGGGAAACACTGCTTTACTTGATAAATTGGCTTCATGTGACAAGAATAGGAACTGTTTAACTCAGTTCTCCAATTACATTGTGAGACAGTAAAATGATAGTTCATTAACCAAAAAAAAAAAAAGCCATACAATAGTCTTAAAGCTTATAAAAGAATCTTAAAGCTTATAAAAGAATAAAAGAAGCACCTCAAACTCTTCAGCTGTAGAAATGGTGAACATTTCAAATGGAGATGGTTTATTTTTAGTCAGTATTGCAAAACAAAGCACTCTGAAAAAGAGCTACGACAATGCAATTTAAGTATTTTTAGCTTAGTATGTCTGCCCTATCTGTTATGCTACATTGTATTATGCATTGACTTACCTTCTCTTATGACATTGAAATTACTGTTGAAGTGTCAGAGATTCCCTTGAGACTGAAATTTGGCTTTCTATGTCACTTTAAATGGATCTGCATCTCTTTCCATACTGATTTGATTTCTTAATTTTTAATGCAATTACTCTTGATTTATACCAGTAAATGAGAAGGTGTTTTTTTTAAAACCAACAAACATGAGCCACCTGGGTTTTCTTAATTGCCTGAATGAGTTGTTCACATATGCCTACTTTGTATGTGATGGAATTATTCTGTTTAATACCCAGGTTTCCATTCAAGAGGAGAAGTAGTGCATATTTGCAGGGCTAATGCCAGCTGAAGTGATTTATTAGTGTACTGCTGTGCAGTGTTGCATGGATTTTCTCTCTGCTAATAAGCCATGCCTTTTACTGGCATCTTTAAAAGCTGGTATATTTGTGCCTTCCTTTTGTCTGTTTCTGAACTGGCATGAGTGGGTGCCCCTGCACTCTCAGTGAAGACATATTATGGATAATTATGTTTCACTTGGGTGCTTAAACTACACTTTAGAATTTAGTGTTGTAACAGTTGCAAGAGATTCTGCCACAGAGAAAGCAGAGTAGCTAGGAGAAACCTCCCAACAGTTTTCCATTTCAAGGTGCAGTATTTTTGTGTTAATTCAGCACGTCTGGGAAATGAGAGATTACAAAAGAGACATTTAGAGAGAAAAACTGTTTACTTTGTATATATTTCAAGGAGCATTTTACAAAGATTTGGAATTGCTCTGATTGGGAGATGAGGATAAGTAAACCAGAGTACTTTAAGGACATTCTGTATGTTCATAACTATTTTGTCCTTACTAACAGAAGAAGATATAATTAAAATAATATTTTAGGCTTGTTTCACTGACTTGCACTATATTTAGTCTTGTACATACACCCAGAATGAATGTAAAATTAGACAGGTGATCTATATCCCACTCACTTTACATTTGGTGTAATAATTTGTTCCTGAGCAAGCCAAGAGTAGAAAGAGCTTCCTTCTTGCTATTCCTTGTTGTTTTGGTCCCATTTCATTGCCATTACGAGCTTTTTGATGGTTTCTAAATAATATCTCCAAAAATATTTAAATGCACAGATGAAAAAGGGTGTATTTTGCACATAAACATCACACTATTCACTTTCTGTATGGTTAAATTCAAGATTTAATAGCCACAAGAATGACACATTTATATTGATGAAGTTGACTGACAGTGATTGAATCAACAGAGCAGGTCTGGCTTCTGTTGAGGACAGCTCATTGAGCTAGGTGGAGGGCTGGCCATTGTGAAAGTGTTAAGCTGGAAGGCTAGAAATACTGGCAAATAAGATATCAAAATCTTTCTAAAGTCATAAAGACTGAATCTACCTTCTAATATAGACATAGACAGTCACTGCTGAAGGCCAGGCTTTCCCAAGTCCCTTATTTCTCTTAGTTGACTGTTACTTTCAGCTTTTGCTTTAATTGACAGTAACTCCTAAATATCGCCTCTTCTTTTGCATAGCTACATTGCTATGTTTGGAAAATTAGGGGCTTCATTTATTTTAGATCACAGGCCTTTATACTTGTTAATGCAGGCTTTACCTCTGAGCAATGAGCCACCCCCTTTTGCTGTAAGCTTGCCTTGAGCAAGTAAGTTGGTGACATCTTTGCCGTACCTTGTGCTTCTGCTACAAGGGATTTTTCTCTGCTGCCTGGGATTCAGCTATCTTGTCTGTTATCCATTGTGCACCACTCCTTTCAGGTGAGATGACTCTATCAAGATATTGTACTCCAGCAGCACTCCAGGCTATTTTTCGTTATGTTCACTTGTACATTATATGCTACCAGTGCAGCTGTGGTGGTCCACCTGGCTGGAGCATCCTGATGTAGTGCCTGTTTCAAACCAAAGTTCATGAAGGCTTTATCCCTGCCATTCCCAAGTCCTTGCCATTCCCATCTTTAATGCTAGGTTTCTTTCCTTGTTATTACAGTGATACTTATTGACTACTAGGGAAATGATAGTGATATATTATTACTTTCCCTATTCCTTTTGTACATAATTTGTCTGTTAGGACTTTCTAAAACTTGGACTGGACATATCAGTGAATAGCAATTACTGGACAAATGAAAGGTTAATATATCTTTGTTATAGCTGTTAAGAAAAGTAACACTAATTTAATAATATGTGATGGTTCACTGATAAAAATCACTGATCCAATCCATAAAGCCTAAAACCTATATTCAGATGCCTATTCAGGACAAATTAACTTGGATTCCATATTACAAAAACATGCAGGTAGGTTTGCAAGATGCTGCTTTAGTAGCTTAAATGATATCTCAGTTCAGTTTGTCTTTTGTTTCACTTTAGAAATTACTGTTTTTTTTTATTATTATTTTATTTTAAAAGAAATGCCTACTTAAAAAGTATTACTTATTAAATTTGATTTAGCTATTAAATTCCTTGGAAATCAAGGGAGAATATTTCCATTAGCTTTAATGGAATAAGAAGGGGAATGTTAAAAGTGTGAAGAATTCTCTGTGTAGACCAACATAGCAAAATATTTGTGCATTGTTTCTACCATCGATCGTCTGTAGCTAATGATGCTTTTTTTTTTTTTTAAATACAGCTGTAATAGCACAGAATCATAGAATGGCTTGGGTTAGAAAGGATCTTTAAAGATCATCTAGTTCCAAAACCCCCGCCATGGGCAGGATTATCTTCCACTACAGCAGGTTGCTCAAAGCCCCATTCAAACTGGTCTTGAACACTTACAAAGAGGGGGCATCCACAACTTCTCTGGGCAACCTGATCCAGTGTCTCACCACACTCATAGTGAAGAATTGATTCCTAATGTTTAATCTAAATCTACCCTCTTTCAGTTTAAAGCCATTACTCCTTGTGCTATTGCTACACTCCCTGATAAAGACTCTATCCCCATCTTTCATGTAGTCCTCCTTTAGGCACTGGAAGGCTGCTTTAAGGTCTCCCCAGAGCCTTCTCTTCTCTAGGCTGAAAAACCCCAGCTATCTCATTCTGTCTTCACAGGAGAGGTGATCCAGCCCTCTGATCATCTTTGTGGCCCTCCTCTGGACTTGGTCCAACAGGTCCATGTCTCTCTTGTGCTGGGGGCCCCAGAGCTGAACGCAGTACTCCAGGTGGGGTCTCACAAGAGCAGAGTAGAGGGGGACAATCACCTCCCTTGGCCAGCTGGTCATGCTTCTTTTGATGCAGCCCAGCATCATTGGCTTTCTGGGCTGCAAGCATGCACTGCTGGCTCAAATCCAATTTTTCATCCACCAGTAACCCCAATTCCTTCTCTGCAGGGCTGCTCTCAATCCTTCCGTTCCCCAGTCTGTAATGTTGTTTGGGATTTCCCCGACCCATGTGCAGCACCTTGCACTTGGACTTGTTAAACTTCATGAGGTTCATGTGGGCCCACTTCTCAAGCCTGTCCAGGTTCCTTTGGATGGCATCCCTTCCTTCTGTTGTATGAACTGCACCACTCAGCTTGGTGTTATCTGCAAACTTACTGAGAGTGCACTCAATCCCACTGTCTATGTCACTGATAAAGATATTAAACAGCAGTGGTCCCAAGATGGACCCCTGAGGAACACCACTCATCACTGGCCTCCACCTGGACATAGAGCTGTTGACCGCAACTCTCTGGATGCAGACTTCTTGACTCGCACAGTTACTTCATCATAGAAGGCCACTGGATTGGTCAGGCATGATTTGCCCTTGATGAAGCCATCCTGTCTGTCTCAGATCACCTCCTTATCTTCCATGTGCCTTAACATGGTTTCTAGGAGGATCTGTTCCATGATCATCCCAGGAAGAGGTGAAGCTGACCAGTCTGTAGTTCCCCGGATCTTCCTTTTTTCCCTTTTTAAAAACTGATATGATGTTTCCCTTTTTCTACTCACCAGATGCTTCACCTGACTGCCCTGAGTTTTCAAATATGAGGGAGAATGGCTTGGAAATACATCAGCTGGTTCCCTTGGGACCCTGGGATTCATCTCATTGGGCCCCATAGACTTATGGTTGTTCAGGTTCCTCAGGTGGTCTCGAACCTTCACTCACAGTAGCAGGGACTTCACTCCCCCAGTCCCTACCTTGAGGTTCAGGGACTTGAGAGACTTGATACTTTAGACTGAGACTGAGAGACATTAAACTGGAAGTCCACTCTTCTAAAGTTCGTGGTCCTGACTTTACTCTTTGCCAGGCCCATATCCCTCATAATCACAAACTTACCAGGGCATAACTCATCATCTGTCTGTATTACCTTTTTCTGATGGACTCTGTGATTTGTGACTGCTTAATGGTTTGATCTTGCAGCAATATCCCAGAAAGCTGATAAAAATTATCCTTTGTAAGCAGGGAAACTGAGGAGGAGTTGAATTAACATGACATACCAGAGTCCTAGAAAAAATGAAGATGTGAAACAAGTGTTTCATAGTGTCTTCATTAATCAGGAGTGTTGTTGTCTTCATTAAGCTAAGAAGAAATAATTGGTTAAGGTGGGTTTAGGGTACACTTTATAACATTTAAGTCTAAGTAGCTATTCTTCTTCTCATGTTGCTGGTTCAGAGATAAATGCATGGTCTGAGAAAGTCTTCTCTCAGTAGTATGCTGAGGCACTGCCAATGAAGAGAGAAAATGAGTGTCATGTTTACACCTTGATAAAAATATTTAATGAATCTAAGGGGAGAAGCATGCAGTGTGTTTTTATGAGTTTGCATATATGTGACAAATAGCACAATTTTGGAAAGCCACTTAGCATGCCTTGTAAAATATTTTATATTTTATTAGCCATACTTACAGTTTGAGACCATCCTGAATTTTTTGCAGATTTGTTTCTGTAAAATATGTTTAGTGTATGAGTTACTACTTTACATGTATTTTCTTACTGCTCCTGGGATTTTGGGAACAATTTCTTAATATCATATTATATTGTGTGATTTCTCTACGTGGATAACTTTGTTGTTCATCCCTGCAAAATTAGGTATAGAAAGGTCAGAAGGGTTTGTTTCCAAATAAGTCCACAGTTTATTTCAGTTTCTAAAGAAACAATCAAAAGAACTGTGATGTATTTGGAATATGAAGGTGAATTCAAGACATATTTTACATATTATCTCTCAAAGCTGATGTGAATCCTTAAACAGAGGAATATAGCTCCAGAATTTAGGTTTGTAAGCAGACATCAGGCCAGTTTTGGCCTGTGTATTTTTATGTACTTATTTTTGTACCAGCCTACTGAAATTATTTTACTGTACATTTATTTCATTGTTTGCCTGGACCACTTGGCACATAAATTATCATTGGAGGTGAGGACAGTTGCAATTATCTGTGTTGGCCTGGCCACCTGGCCATCTGGTTGTCCTAGTACTTTGCTGTGTGGGTACCTGCTGAGGTGACCCAGTGCTCCTATTAATCGTAGGAGAGCCATTTGGGACACATGAAAATATCTTCACGGCAACTTCTGCCTAAACAGATTTAGATGTTTTACAGCAGAAGGAAGCTTTGCTTCTTCCGGATTTCTGCCTAAGCTAAGCAGGCCATTAACTTAAGGAAGGCTTTACAAAGTCAGCTTTGTTTCATTTTCCCACCCCTCCTGTGTGTTTCCTTTCAGAGAAGAATCTCAGCATACTGAATTTCCCCCTTTTTTTGGCATTCCTGTCAGATCCTAAGGGTGTAGTAAGGTCAATGGGAATTTAAGATGCAAAATAAATTACTTATCTATTATCTCTCCAGATTAAAACAGCTGGATTTTTTTAAGGAATGTGCACATAACTACACCCTGGCAGTTAGTCAGTTTGACAGCAATACAATAATGACAGGTTTCAGCCCTAAGACCCTACCACAACCAAATAGTGATATTTGGATCCTTTTTTCATAGGCAACTTTATTGTTCTGCAGCTGCAGAAAGGATATAATAGAATTGTTCCATGAAGTTATAAAGCTTAACCCAAGTTTATTTTCCCATTTCATTTGTGTTAGATATATAGAAGCTGACCTTGGCTACTATGTCTCTTGAGACTACTTCAGGTGTGCAGGAGATAAGGCAGGAGATAAGGACAGTCTTCTAAGGTCACTGAGTAGTATTTAAATATGTGCAAAACACCTCTGTTTGAAATTACAAGAAGAAAGGTAATAAACCAACTTAAAAAATGGTGGATTTTGGCAGAGCAGGAATGTGAGAAAGCCTGGTGAAAAGGTAATCAAACTATTTTATTTTATGCTGAATAACTGTCTAGCTAAGTAGCTTGTGTGTTTGTGTTTGTACTTTATACATTTACATTCAGATTGTTTTAATCTGGTAGAATAAACATCCTAATTTGCCAATACCTAGCACTCTAATCCATTTGAGGAAATAATCCTAATTTGAGAGAAATGTGGGTTCAGAATGAAAAGAGTTTTTTTTTTTTTTTGATTTATCTGTTTTCATCAGGGTAAGTGGCGAAGAAAGAAGGGTAGAGATGAGTCATTGTGGTGGTTTAACACTGGTAGATAGCTAAGTACCACCACGCCGCTCTCTCACTCCCCCTCCTCAAAGGAACAGGGGGAGAAAATACAATGAAGAAAAAGCTTGTGGGCTGAGATAAGGACAGGGAGATCACTCACCAGTTACCATCACAGGCAAAACAAACTCAACGTAGGGAGATTAGTGTAATTTATTGCCTATTGGTAACAGACTAGAGCAGTGAGAAGCTAAAAGCAAACTAAAAAACACCCACCTTCCCTGTCATCCACCCTCCTCTACCTGCTCCCCGCAAGTGGTTCAGGGGAGCAGGAAATGGGGTTGCAGTCAATCCATAATGCTTTGTCTCTGCTGCTCTTTCATGGTCACTCTCTGCCCCTGCTCCACGTGGGGTCCTTCCCATGGGATGCCGTCCTTCCCGAACAGATCCTGCATGGGCTTCCCCAAGGCTGCAGCTCTTCAAAAGCTGCTCCCATATGGGTCCGTACCACGGGGTCTATCCCTCAGGACCAAACTGCTCCAACACGGCTCCCCACAGGCAGCAGCTCCCGCCAGGCCTCCTGCTCCTGTGTGGGCTCCTCTCCACGGTCTGCAGCTCTGGCCCAGGGCCTGCTCCTGCAGGGGCTCCCATGGACCGCAGCCTCCTTCAGGCCACATCCACCCGCTCCATGTGGGCTCCTCCATGGGCTGCAGCGTGGAGATCTGCTCCGTGGGGTACCCATGGGCTGCAGGGGGACGGCCTGCTCCACCATGGGCCTCTCCACGGGCCGCAGGGGAACTTCTGTTGCAGCGCCTGCAGCCCCTCCTGCCCTCCTTCTGCACTGACCTTGGTGTCTGCAGGGCTGTTTCTCACTTGTCTCTCTCCCAGCTGCTGTGGCACAGAGTGATGGTGATTGTCTTCCCAAGAAACCATTACACATGATGAGCCCTGCTCTCCTGGGAGAGGCTGAACATCTGCCTGCCAATGGGAAGTAGCGAATGAATTCCTTGTTTTGCTTTGCTTGCATGCATGGTTTTTGCTTTACCTAGTAAACTGCCTTTTTCTCAACCCATGAGTTCTTGCACTTTTACCTTTCTGATTCTCTACCCCATCCCACTTAAGGAGAGTGAGTGAGTAGCTGTGTGGTACTTAGCTGCCTGCAAGGGTTAAACCACAACTCTTAAAACCGCTCTCCCAGAGGCAAAACAAGTATCACCCATTGGCTCAGCTCTGGCCAGTGGTGGGTCTCTTTGGAGCCAGCTAGAACTGGCTCTTATATCTAACAGCAGCTTCTGGGCTCTTCTCACAGAGGCCATCCATGCAGCACCCCCGCTACCGAAACCTTGCCACGTAAACCCAATAGAAGAGTCATCTTCCCTCCTTGTATCTTGGTATTTTGCTTTTGTAAAATGATATCTAGGCTAAGACCAAGATAAAGACTTCAGTTAATGGCTGAATGGTCAGGGGCTGAAACCTGTGGGAATTCAGAATGACGAGAACATGCAATATCCCTCCACAAGTGGCCAGTGTCTGTGTGGAGGCTGGAGCCGGAGATCTTATCTGGAATCCACCAGATCAAATACATTTAAAATTATGACATAGATCTGCTGATCTTAATCCATGAGTACAGTTTTTGAAGCGGATTCTGGAGTTCAGTACAGAAAATAATTCTGTACTGAACATAGGAGAAATTGCCTAACAGAAGATGGAAATGGAAATTTGTGATGTGAGAAGTTCCCTCCCTCCGGTGTCTCTCCTAAATTAGTGCTACCTAGAATGGCCCCATACATCTGCTACATACACACTTTTCCGTAATCTGCAAACAAAAGGGTAAATTGACTTTGTTTAGCCTCAACGCTTTTGACGACCTCTATTCTGTTCCTCTCCCACATGTTTCGAAAGAACCAGTATTCCTGGTACTACATTAGCGGTCATTTCCTTGTTATTTTTCATCCGTAGTGTGCTCTGTGAATGTTTTTTGCATAACCTCTTTCCACTTCATTTTAGATTCTTTCTTATATTCCCACGGGTATAGGCTGTTAAATTTTCTTGGTACAGAGAAAAGATCCTATTTGTGGCAAGCAGGGCAAGGCTTGGCTTGCAAAGTAGTGCTGAGTTACTACCATGCTTGCTGCAGTTTGTTTTGTCCCACTTGAGAAAATGTTGGGAGGTAATTAAAAAGTCTATTTAAAAGAATCTTCAAACCTTGAGCCACATTTTTTTTTTCCTGTGCATTGATACAGGGACTCAGCCACAATCACTGTGCAAATTTAAGATTAACCTTTCATGGTGGGGTAGATAAAAGAGGAGACTGAAAAAAAAAACATAGGTAAAATCTTTGATTTACTAAGTTGCTCAGGCTGAAACATGAGAAAGGAGTTATATATATA
The DNA here is from genome assembly GCA_013399115.1 of Anseranas semipalmata. NCBI lineage: Eukaryota > Metazoa > Chordata > Aves > Anseriformes > Anseranatidae > Anseranas > Anseranas semipalmata. The sequence continues at coordinate 239,526 of VXAA01006951.1, forward strand.
TTTGTTTTCTGTTAAGCACATCTCTTACTATTCTATTGTCATCCAGCACTGGCTGGAAACTACTGGCAATCACTTCCTCTGGTATAACCTTGAAGGAGAAAACTACGTTAACTCCAAACTATCAAATTCTGACCTTCCTGATAAAATGGTCATTTTTCCAATTGTCCAGTATGTGTTTTGAGTGTCAGAATAAGTACAGACTAGTTACAGAAAACTAAGCTAAAAGTCAAACCTCTGGTAAAGTAAACTAGATAAAATTGTTCTTGTGGACTGTTTTACCCTTCATGTTATGCTCATAGTTAAAGCTGACTAGAATGAGGATTTTCCTAACAGTAAAATAAATAAATGTAAAAAAATACACATCTTGGAAAACTTTCTTCATTAAGAGTGGAGAAAAAAAATCCAAATGCATGTGAATAGCAGGGGGAACATGAAACTGAAAAAAATCAGCAGGCTGAATTTTTTTTGCTTGCCCAGCAGCTGGGCAAGCAAAATGAGAACCAGTAAACAAAAAATAATCCGTGTTATTTGACTTCTGAGAAATTTGGAATGAAACCAAAGATGGTACAAAGCTCTGGGCTATCTTGTTGCCTCTCAAGTCAAGCTGTTTAACAGTATTGATATGTTTTCATGGAAAATACAGTTACACTGAAGGAATGTTTTCTAAGATGAGCATTATTTTGTCGGTGGACCATTTCTGTGTTTTCTTCCCCCACAAGACCCATGACTATTTCAAAACACAGAAATAAATATTGCTCAACAAACATGCACCTGTTCAGTATTTTGTTCTGCCATTGAAAACCTTATTTAATGAACCATACACCGACCCTGCTTTGGATACAGAATGAATAACTAGTGAGATTTTCCCTCTTTCTTAGAGAAACTTCCATTACATTCAAGAAAAACATAAGAAGACAGGATGTTATTTCAAGAGTCAGAAGAAGTGCTAGAACTCTGGAAGTTTATGAGGACTTTGTTTGGGCCAAGCCATGTTCTCCTATAATGAAGAAAGGCAAAAGCTGTTCTCTCTAACAGACTGACCTTATGAGCTGTCCTGGGAAACATCAACATTTTCAGGTTCTTTGATTTTGGAATGCTTAATTTCCCTTTCTTCAGTGCCTTTAAACTAACATTTTTTTCCCCAAATTTCACAGTATTTTATAATCTATGGGTAAAATATGTGAACAGGACAAACAAGGCCCACAAAGGGTCTTTTAAAATGCACTTCTTTAAGATTGTTATTTTAAATACCACAGGGCTGTAATCGATTAAAAATACAGTCTTGACTTCCTCAATGCACAAGCCAATGGAAATCTATAATAACCTCTGGGGAGAGAAAATCAAAGTTTGGGGGTTCAGTGACCGTGAGATTTACCAGTTCCAAAGCTGAGTATACATGGTGTCAAAGCAGTTTTGTACCAAACAAAGGATGCTTTTTGATTTAATTTCCATTGGCCAATTTCTGCAGTAATGTACTGCCTAATCCTCACTATAGTGCAAAAAGGAAAGGAATGCTTTCCTGCCTGTAAGTTAATGTCAAACAGTAAAGAGCATCTGTAGGAGTATAATGATGCATCATTAATGAATAAATTCGTAGTATTATGGACAATGCAGAAAAATACAACAAAATGACCACACAATAGTAGTTGGTGGCTACTTGTCCTGGTTTTGGCTGGGATAGAGTTAATTTTCTTCCTAGTATCTGGGATGGTGCTGTGTTTTAGGATGAGAATAATGCTGATAATACACTGATGTTTTATCACACAACACTGCTAGACAGGACACGACTCTTCAGCATTTCAGCAGCAGAAGGAATGACAAAGATTACGAGAATTCAGATTCCTATCCAGGGAAAGGACAATGTACACAATTAGAGGGACTGCCTTGAAACAGTTTTATACAAAATTATTTTATAAATTCATTTTTAACTTCAGTTGAAGAATCAAATTGATTGAAATTAGAAGATTAGAATAAACATGATTACATTAAAATGGGAAAGTCAGAACTGATAAAAGAAAATGCTTTTCTATGCAACTTTTGATTAAACTGTAGAACTTTCAGACACGAGAAGATATTGAGGTCAAGAACATAATACTTATGAGATGATGAAGTAGGTATTTGTATTGAATATCCATAACTGCTCTAATTAATGACAAGTACTTCTGGATGGATTTCAAACATTGAGCTTCAAGGTTTAAACAAGTCTTTATTGAAGATGAGGTCCGGGAGCACAGTATTCCACATCTTCTTGTTCTGGAAGAAGAGAGCCATTGAATTAACATGGTGCTATTGCAGTGAAGAAGGCCAAATGCATACCAGCTAGCATGTAGTCAGCAGGCTGAGGGAAGACATTATTCCCCTCCACCCAGCACATGTGAAACCATGCCTGGAGTGCTATGTCCAGTTCTGGGCTCCCCAGAATGAAACAGACATTGACATAGTACAATGAGTCCAGTGGCGGTCACCAGGATGATCACATGGCTGAAGCAGAAGCTGTGCAAGGAGAGGTTCATAGAGCTGTTTTGTTCAGCTTGGTGACAGTAAATGGGAGATTTTACTGTTGTTTACAAACATCTAATTTGAAGGAAGAGAGAAGATGGCGCCAGACGCTTCCCAAACTTACGCCGTGATAAAATTGGAGGCAGCAGACACAAGTTGGAATGTGGGAAGTTCTGATGAGATAAGTTTTATTGGTTATTTATCTATTATATTTAACCCTGAGTATGATCAAATGTCACATGAGATGCAAGGCTGGACTAGCTTGCTTGGAGAGACTCCATTCTTAGAAGTACTAAGAATATGATGGGACATAGCTGTGAGCAATCTGCTGTAAGCTGACACTGCTGTGAGTAGAGGGTTGGACCAGATGGTCTTCACAGATCCCTTCCAACCTAAATTGTTCTATTACATCAGGCCAGAACTTGATGACTGATCAGCTAGAACAGATTCATGATGCAGACCTAAACATTTTTAAAATGGTGCTGACAAGAATGTAGAAAACAACTTCATCAAAACTTTGTCCCAGGAAATTTGCATGCATGGGTTGGGTAGTACAGAGAGCTAATCTTTGGAAAATAGGCATTCACTATGGATGCAGCAGTCTGTAATTTATCTGAACACCTTGATGTTTAGGAATGAAAAGGCTGGAAGAAAATTTATAATGTGGAATTTTCCCTTGCTGTCCATCTAGTTTTAGTCTGGTACCTGGTGCTTTTTAAGGCTGCTTGGAGCTCTTGGTGATTCTGCTGTAATTTTCTCCAAAAAGCTTTGTGTAGACCTCAGTACCCATTAGACCACAAAAGTATGTGCTGGGAGAAACATATCAAGAACTGACAGCAGTTGAATGGTAAACTGATGGAATTTTCCTAAAACTGGTAAGTGGATATTTACTGAATGAGAAGTAAAATATGTACCAACATCAGAGTATTTCCTAGAATTTTGATCGTTCATATAGCGAAGTAAAATATTTGTCTACCTTTCAAAAACTGTCTTCCATGAAAAAGGTAGGAAAATGTTCATTTTTAAATATGCAGTGATTTTTTAAGTCGTATATAAAGGTGTTTTTTATTTTATTTTATTATTATTATTATTATTATTATTATTATTTTTATTATACAGTGAACCTGACAGTTGTATTGCATTCTGGGTTTTGTTTGATTGGTTGTTTTTTTCCCCAACTGCACTGTGATTTTAAAGCAGCCTTTCCGGCTTTTCTGTTTGCTTCTCCCTGAGGATGAGATGAACTTTCCAATTTTGAGTTCTGTAGTGCATAAAGTCTTCTTGAGCTTAAAGAAAAAAATATATTGTCTACTGCATTAGTGTCAGGACGTTCTTTTATAAACTTCCCTCAAGAGTGAGTCTTTGCTTGAAAATTCTGTTTGCTGTACTGGTGATTAATTCTGGGCCCTCCAGTAGACACTCTTTGAGTGCCTTGTCTCAGAACCCAAGCTGAGGCTGATCTCTTGGCCAGAACTCTGCCTCTAAAAACTGCAAGCTTGTCTTTATGCCAAAATTTGCTGCAATCTCTGTTTTCATGTCTTTTTGCACCCTGTGATTAAAACCCAAAGAAACCCACACCTCTCATGTTTTACTTTTACCTGCAGTACTTTCCTAATGGTTATAATTCATAATTAAATGAGAATCAAAGAAAAAGGACTTTGAAAAACATTTTATTGTCCGAAATGGAAATATTTTTGACTCTTAACTTCACAGTTAGTGAAGTTAACTGTAACCCATTGTTCACAGATAACTGGGCAAAATGTCAAATATTTGCAATGGTCCTACAAATTTTCAGGGGATTTTACATCTGGCAGACATTTTAGGAGCTGTGATTTTCACATGGTTGTTTGCTTTTTTCTTGGTGTTTTGTGTTCATTAACCACTCAGGACAAACGAGTGGAGTGAATCCTGGCTGATATATTATTTGCGATATGATTGCCTCTGCAACTCCTAAGAGGCTTGTATGTGGCTCATGTGACTCTTTTTAGGGTAAAGTTTCCTAAAGTACTTCAAAGATTATTTAGTGAATTTAGATGATGTCAGTCTTGCTCTTGTGCATTATATTGTAATTTCTCAAATAATATCTTAAAAAAAATCCTTCTTTATTAGAACTTTTGTTCACGCACTAGCCAGTTGCAAGCTATCTATATTAAGCACTGCTGAAACAGATCTTCTGTAATTCTGAAATTGTATGCAAATTATATTATATTATATTCAGCTTTATAACACCTTCGCCTAATTTTTAAATGTAATCTTTCAATAATTCTGTCACTCAGTTGTCTAACAAGTTGTTCACAGCATAATGAAGTTTATTCTTAGACAATAAAAGACAGAACAGCCACCTCCACTGGGATTATACCTGCTTTTTTGAGAATAATTTTTGTTAGGAAAGAATGTACCTGAAGGTTGATGTCTTGGGAAGCTGTTTCTTAAAGTAGTATTTTGGAAATACAGCAGAGGGGTATATGAGAGAGAGTTATGGTTAATGGGGTACTTTGGTAAGGAAGATGAGAAACATTCAGTGCACCACTGAGCCAGCTAGCAGGGAGAAAAGAGTTGTTTTATCAGCACTGGAAAGATGAAGCTAGAGAATTAATGCACTTATGGATTTGACGCAGAAGAAAAGGAGAAAAAAGATGATTCCTGCCTTGGAGATGAGAAGAGTAACAGGGATAGGAGGCTGAAGGAAGATGAGTTAAACTGAGTGTAACTTTAAGAATCATTCCCAGGGAGAGGGGAGCTGAACCTTTGCAAGAAGGTGAGGTTGTATATCTTATAACTGTCTGTCTTGCAGTACAGTAAGAACACCTTAAACAAAGCTTTAAACCCCGATTCACATCAAGGCAAAGAAAGGATGAATAACCATTAAATAGTAGGAAAGATATAAAGAAATGCCACATCAATAGCAGAGGAAGTCACTGTTGAGACTAGGACAGTAGAACAGTCCGTCAAAAGCAAGAATAGAAATGGATTAAGACTAAGTAGTCTAAGAAAAAAAATTTGATTCTTCCTTATACTGCTGACATGTTGCCCTTGCACTCATTTCATAGTTAATATCACAGTGGGAAATGTATGTGAGAGGACATGCAAAAACAGCCCAGGCTATTCACTCTTACATGTAAAACAACTTTTACACTCTGTAGCCCTTAAGGTAATGTGAATTCAAATGGTCGAATTTAAGCAACTCTACAGCAGCACCAAATTGAAAGTTAGCAGTCAGCAAAATCTAAAGACTTTTCTATGGAATTCATTCAATTGTGACCTAAACTGACTGGAAAACTCAGTTCAGGTGACTACAGAAATGTGAAATACTTGAAGCAGTGTACAACATGTGAACATTGAATATTTTCCCCTAAGACTGTTTGCATTTCTAGCACATTTTTGTCTGCTTGTTCTACTTCCATTTGATAGGAATACCAAATGATGCATTACTGTAATTGCAACTGTATGAAATGCACTGTGTTCATTTGTCATGCTGCATTAAACTGTAAAGGCATTAATGACCAATACAGGGAATGGTGTCATTAAACAGAGGCTTAAATAGACAGAGCTCAGATCATTAATGAAGCCAGTAGATAGGAGATACAAACTTAGGGGACAAATTACCACTGTGCCCAATTTATTACTGTATAAAAGTCCATGAGATGTGGAAATAGTGTTGGAAATCAGTAGGGATGTAAGTCCCATCTTGTTTGAAAATAGGTGGTATTTGTTAAACAGAAAAGCTCCATTGCAGGTTTTAGGCATTGCCTTCCATTGTTAGTTCCACGGGAACTGGGCCATATAAAGCTTAACCCCTTAAAATGTAGTGCTGGATTTTCAGGCTGTGTGACCTCATGATACCTATTTATGTACCTATGCTGATGCTACAGTATAGATATACTGTCTCAGTGGATAACTGGATATCTCTGTACTTTACAACCAGTTTATAGTCTCTTTTACAATGTATTTGTTTATACTCTGTAAAATCTCTTAGCTTATCACAAATGCACAGTCCTTAAGTAAAATGAGCTGTATGGTTTTATGTGAAGAGATGGATTACGTTTTTCAAAAACGCTTCAGTTCTGTTTCCAAAGAAGGTGCTGGCAACACTATGTATTGCACAACTGCGTCTTAGGTGGCATCTTTATGACAAACAGATGTTACAGAGTGAATGGTGGGGAGATGGTTGTCTGCTTAGGATAGACTTTACAATAAATCCATGGCACATGAGGGGAGGAAAGGGAGGGAGATGGGGAGTTGCCAATCTTAAACCAGCACAGAGGGAGGTGGATCTGAAATTTGGTTTCTCTCACAAACTTCCTGGCCCTGAGTCAGGAGCTCCTAAGGGATGGGATGGCTCCATCATGGTCATTGTGGATAAGAATGGTCAGTGACTCTGATCCATTTCTTATGAGGTACCACTAAAGGTGGCAGAGCCACCACCCAATTTTTCTGTGATGGCTGAACAGCAAGTGCTGTTGCATAGCAAGTAGGAAACCTCAGACAAAAGTCATTCATCAGTGTGAGAAGGATTGAATGTACACCTCTGGGGAACGTACATTCCCCTTCACCTGGCTAGGTGTGATGCTAAGGAGTTGCACTTTTTCCCCCCGCACCACATCTCCTGCTGAGCTGGAGTCACTGGGCAGCTATGGCACGAGTTCATGGAACCAGGCACAAGGAAACCAAAGGCATTATGTCCCAGTAGCTCAGTCGTGAAGGTGGAAGGTTGCCCCTCTCCTGGCTGTTTGTGTAATTTAAGGAGCAGAGCCATTGCAAAAGCAGAGTGGTATACCCTGGGCATCGCTTTGGGAAAGAGGGACGAGAGGCAGCTTTCAATCTTATCTGCTGCTGCCACTTCTGCCTCCCACTCCATATTTTCTTGTGACCACAAAGTGGTGGTCCCCTTCTCACAGCTTCTGTTGTACGCAGCACCCGAAGGAGTGTGGGAAGGGTGGATGCCCTGGGTATGGAAGCTGCCAACTGCAGATCCCTGAAAGAGTGACTAAATAAAATGCATGAGCAAAACTGCTGCCAAAAAAACTAGTTCAAGTACCAGAAGTAGCCTAACGTTAGCACTGCTTGGGCCACAGTGGAGGTGGCCTGAGCACTTTTGACTTGCAATGAAGAATGTCACTATACGACTTTGGGGATGTCTCCACTGTCCTGTGCAATCTAGACATGCCCTTGGGATGTTCGCCACCCTTTGGACGTCACTACCTAGGCAATTAGCCAGTTTTTTTGTGAATCCTGCTTTTAAATTTGTAACTCCAAATTCCTCCCAAGGTACGTTTTAAGACTCTCATTTCTATCTCAGAATATGTTTCACTTTGCTTATGTGGCCTGGTTCAAAGGTCTGGGCAAGTAAATGCATCTCAGCCTCAGACCAGAATGAGACCCAGCCGCAAGGCTCAAGAGATGTGGAATAGTCAAGACCCAATTCACTGATGTAAATAATAAAGAAATAAGGATCTTTAGTCAAAGCTAAGGGCTAGCCTTGTGAGCAGAAGGGGGCCAGAGGGGCTGTGAAACCTTAGAAAATGCTGCTCCAGGGGACCAGGCCTTTTAGAAATTTTTAGCTGTTGCATGAAGGCATATGTGCTCCATCCTGTGCTAGATGCTGAAGAGGGCCAGTTTTGGAGATGTGAGATAGATACCTATTTATCTATGTAGCTCTACCTAGCATTACATAGCAGCCTGCTATTTCAGTCTCACTTCTGATGCCTGCATAATGCTTTATTGTGGCCAGCACCAAATGCACTTTGGCAAGACAGAGGACATTTGCAATAGTGGCTTGGGATAACCCCCAAATTAAGAGACTGGAAAGAGATTAGCCTGCAGCCAGCACACTCTAGTGGTACAGAGCACCCTGCTGTCATACTGTTACCTGGGGAGCAGCAAAATTTTGACATTCTTTGGGTCAGGACATCTAGATATGGACAGAGGCTAGATGTGGACAATTTAACCACAGAACAGTCCTCACCTGGGCATAGCAAACTCTGTGAACATACTGGTGTTGAAGCAAATGTACCTTGAATGCCTAATTCTCTTAAGTTCTCTGGAAAGTGCCTGGACAAGTGGACACAGAGAGGCTGTGAAGCGTAAGGTGGAAGCTTCCTTTTTGCTTTCTAAATCATTTTTGTTTGTGTATAAATGTTCATCAGCCCTGTAATGATCCTTCCAGAGGGCAGGTGAAGTAAAATTAACAGTACTTTTTGTTCACAAAACCTGCTACTTCAATACATCTTCATGTGCCATTTGTTGGCATGGAAACATGATGCTGAAGCAGAGGCCAGTGTTTCCAGCAAGACCCCCACCCCTTCTCCCTGTCTCCAGCTGATCTGTTGTCTGCAGCTGAATCCTAATTGGAAACTGAGCACAAACTGGGGCTGTGTCCAAGGATGAAAAGAATGAAAGACTTTGAACTTTGCAATTATGAATACAGCAGGTTGAAAGGAAAAAGCATGGGCTAGTGGAGGAAGCAGCAATCTGAAAAGTGGAATACTATCTGATTTTCTCAATTAAACTTACTCAGCTCCATCAGCAGCAGACTCTGCCTGGTTTCTGTACTAATATGGCAGTAGTACACATTAAGCAACATTTGCTTTCAGTCTGCTCATGTGATTGTGGTTATAATATGATCAGACTAAGAATTAATGCCTGCCTTTTTGTCCCCAGAATACACTGTCACATTTATACTTTTTATGACAAATGAGTTAGAAGTTTTTAGGAATAATGTTGATATGATCTTACTGTATTTATTAAGTCAATTTATTTTCCTAAGTGTCTTTATCACATCAACTTGTAGAAATTTATGTCAATGCTAGTCTCTGCTTTAAGTGATTAAGCAAAGCTACTAGTAAAACTGCCTCCATACTCATGAATAAGATAAAGCTGTTTCTAGGTACCTTACTGCCTCCTAAGCCCAGAATAATAAATGAGATAAAAATGGTTAGGTATGTATTAAGGGTTTCTCTTCACCATAATATTTCAACTTAGTTGCTCTTTGACCTGCTGCATTCTCATTATTTTCCTGTGAAATAGTAGAGAACAACTGGTGGATAAAATCATTTTGTTCTGCTTGTCTGGTGCCTTTTTCAATGATGTAATTGGCACGAGATCTTTAGCACACCTGCCTGAAATGGTTGCCCAAATATTATCAGCACATCTTTGTTTAAATGCTTTGTCACAGGGTTTCGTTTAATAGGAAAACTTGAAGGGGATGTCACTTATGTCTTCTGCACGTTTGACACAAATCCACAAAACTGATTATTATAGCTTCAAAGTATCCCATAGTGGCACAAATAGCCTCTCATTCTGGTGGAATATTGTTTTAACACAACAAACTGTATTTGAGGAATAATATGATTACCCATGGATAATGCTCTTGGCCTCATTGTGGTGATTAAATAGATTCTCGGTTTGCAGCGAGTTCTGCAGCCCTCTGTTAAGCGTGACCTTTTCTCCTGGCTGCAATGCACCATGGCACATTAGCATGTGTTCTGCTCATTACAGCGATTGCTGTCCTGAAAAACGTCAGATATTCCACTTAGTACATGATCCGCTTTTCTCTTCCCTTGGCCTTAACCTACTGTCACTGAATATCCTGAACAAATGCTGAAGACGGTTGGCAATAACATAGAAAAATTGATCTCAGCATCTGGCGCAATGTGTTTGGCACAAGATAGCACATTAAGAGTGAGTGTTGTGCCTCTCTTTGTCCGTCTGTCTCCCTTTTGTGTCTTTAATTCTGCATAAATATTTGTGTCTTTAATTCTGAATTTTCCATATAGTTTGAGGAGCATAATGCTAAGGTGCCATAACTGAGGTTCATAATGAGTTTGGCATATAAAGCAGTAATAAAAGGACCATATATATTCAGGAAAAGGAAAGTCTAAAAGGCCACATCTTGTTTTACAGCTTAAAGCCCATCTCTTGAGTGTTCTAGCAAGGCTTTGGTGATATGTGGCTCTGTCATGACAGAGAATTGGTATGACCACACCCAAGTAACATTGGAGACTGAATCCTGACTTTGTTACTCTGAAATTAAATATGGATTAACTTCATCAGTCACAGTGCAAATATTTGAAACCAACACTGGTATAAATTTCATTTCATCAGAATCTCATTACAGAAAGGTGCAGTATTCTGCAACTTAAAAAGACAATATTGTAGACATGGCTGGGACAATAGGATAGGACAGTGCTACGTCAGCCCTTCCTGCTCATGATGATGCTCTTCATGCTACCATAAGCCATGTTTACAGGGCTATTGCCCATTAACATATATATAGCCTTATTAAATGGCAATTGCCATTGTTATTGCACACTGCAAAAAGTGTTGGGTCAGATGCCGCCTTCTGCATCCCCTTATGTGAGAAACTGGAAACGGATGCACCATTGTAGATCTGATGGAAGAGCTGGTATGGGATAAGAAGGGATATGTCTCTTAAGAAGCAAAAAGTGTGTAAAAGGGTCCAGTGATTTTATGAGAACCAAAGCAGATTTCTCAAATAAATAGTGTTTTACCTCCAATTCCTACCATAGTAGCTCTTCTAGGAATGCCATTGAACTGTGGCCAATATATTAGTGAGGCATTAGTTTATCTCCCATGGAAATGCTGTCTGGCTGAGCTAATATGGCAACTGGCAAGCTTATGCTTGAAATCCTAATGCTTTCAGATTTTGTGGAACCTTTTTCCGGATAACTGGGGGTGCCATGCAGCTGGTTTGTACATGATGGGCTCCTGCTTCTCTGCAGTGCTCACTGCTATTCTGTACATGTTAAGCATCCTTTGCAGAGCCTACATGAAAGAGGAATCTTCTAACTCTGTTTTTATTTTCTTTTCACATGAGGTAAAACATTGAGTTCACTGTCTACAGATTTGGGGTCTGATTCTGATTTTGCACCAGGATTAAATTAATCAAAACTTAGTTTAAATTTAATTAAATTAATTAAAGTGAATTAAAATTAATCTTGCTGATTTAAATGGTCTTCTAGTAATGTAATAAACATGTAATTAGGGAAGGGCTGGAGTTCTATGTTAGAAAGAGCATGGGTTTTAGTCTGATCTTACATCACAGCAAAGCTCCTTCTTTCTGTCTGTGTAAATAATTCTGCTGATTTCAGTGTAAGATCAGAAACAGTTGGGTAATTTGACCTTTTGAATTTGTTCTAATTGGCTTCCTGCTGCTAAGCAAACTATCCTCTCAGTGTATTCTTTCATTTGGAGAGGCTTGTGTCACTTTGCTGAAAATAGAGGTCATATCCTCAGTTTGTGTATATTATCCAGTTCCATTTGAGTTAATAGTTATGTCTGTTTTCTGACCTGGGAGCATATCCCACATTGTTCCATAAACATGTTGCATATATGGAAATAGATAAAAGCAACTAAGTGAGAAGAGATGGTTGCAATATGTAATGAGGTAGATATGCTCGGTTTCTGTTAAAATCTCCAGCATGATCTTTAACACTACATTATTCACTCCAGTGTTTGTTCTCAAGCACCAGGGCTTCTGCTTTAGCTAAGTGCTAATGCTTGATTAAGCCTTGAAGCTTAGAGGTTTTAAACATAACACTGAAAACATCTTCAGCTAAGAGGTGAATCAGAAACTTTGATACTCCAGCCTATCATCTATGCAGAAGAGAGAATCTTTCAAGAAGCACTACGCATGCCAACACTCCTTATAATCCCTGCAAGGTGGAAGAAATCAGTATTTCTTGATATTAAATTAATCTTTTCTTAAAAAAAAATAGGGTGAATACAGAGCTTAGAGATAGAAAGTGAATTACTTATTGTTGCTGCAGTGCAGCTCTGAAGAATGAGATGTTTACTGAAGCAATGGATACTTGAGAACAGTTAAGATAATATTACACCCTTCAGTTAATCTTACATTTTACCTGTGTGTCCTTCAATGTATTTTGCATATTTTATTGTTTGAATAACATGCCTTTGCAACAAATGGCTGAAAACAAACTAAAAATGAAAGCACTGAGAACTGATCATTTCCCCAGTCCTGCAATAACCCCATTAGTTATTGTCTGGACAGCTAATACCAGATTTTGTTGCATAATGAAGATTTTCCCTGCTGTCTACATGAGAATCTCAAAGTCGAACTTTCTATAGTACACAGGGGAACAAAGTTCTACATTGATTTCAATTTGGTTATCAATGCCTGTTTCTTTTAAATGCTTTTAAAAATTCTTTGCAGAGAAGGGGAGGAAAGAATATGCTTTCTCTGAAAGGTAATGTGTCTTCTGTTTTGAGTTTTGGTGTAAATTAGTGTTAGATCTTCCAGCTGTCCACTTAGCTTAAAAGGATCATAGAATCATAGACTGGTTTGGGTTTGAAGGGACCTTAAAGACCACATGACCCACCCCCGTGCCATGGGCAGGGACACCTCCCACTATATCAGGCTGCCCAAAACTCCATCCAAACTGGCCTTGAACACTTCCAAAGAGGGGGCATCCACAGCTTCTCAGAGCGATCTGGTCCAGTGCCTCACCACCCTCATAGTGAAGAATTTCTTCCTTATATCAAATCTAAATCTACCCTTTTTTAGTTTAAAGCCATTACTCCTTGCCCTATCACTACACTCCCTGACAAAGAGTCCCTCTCCAGCTTTCTTGTAGGCCCCCTTTAGGTACTGGAAGACTGCTGTAAGGTCTCCCCAGAGCCTTCTCTTCTCTAGGCTGAACAACCCCAATTCCCTCAGCCTGTCTTCATAGGATAGGTGCTCCAGCCCTCTGATCATCCTCATGGCCCTCCTCTGGATTCACTCCAACAGGTCCATGTCCTTCTTACAGTGGGGGCCCCAGAACTGAATGCAGTACTCCAAAAGGGGTCTAGGATTGCATGCCACATCTCTGACAAGAGCATTTGCTGTTCCTCCTGCAAAGCTATCAGCTCTTTCTGTGCAATTTAGTTTCATTCTTTTTGTTATTAGTTGGGCAATGACGTGACAATACAGTGATGCTTGTTGTGCATTTTTATCTACGATATTTAGCATGGTATGCCAGACCATTCTGCTGCCCTAACTAATTTCCTGAAATTTCCAATCAGAAAATCTGGTATGATGACTAGAAGGAATTGAAAGATCTGACTCCTGGCCAGAGCTAGTTCATTTCTGCAACTACAACTCTTTCATTTATTTGCATCACATTAGCAAAATCACGGTTGTAAAGAGGAATGTTGTTGAAAACTTCTAGGGAACTTTTGGACACTAGTAGTTTGCTATGTACCAGACTGGAGCCTGAGAGTTGAATCAAGGCTGTTCTTTGCATCCTTGAGGAAGTCACTGAACCTCTCCTTGCTTCAGTTACAAGGATTAATTCATTCTCATCTGGATGGAGTCATAAAAGTGCAAATTATAAACAGTGCACCACAGTATATGGGGCTGAGCAGACTAAAGAAGCACTGAGAAATACATACAGCTGAACACTATTCAGGTATTGCTAAATCATCTTTATGTCCCTAGGGATTGTACTGCTGAACTGTAAAAGTCTTTTGTCTTTGAAATATATTTAAAAAAAAAAAAAAAGAATAAATTGTTTACTTGCAAGATGAGTATCTCTTTGAAAGTCTTCATACCCACATTTTAAGTACTGCAAGTGAAATGTGGTGTTACATTATCCACATATGACTTCTCACATGTTTTTCCAGAAATACTGCAAAAATGAATTGTATTTAACATATTGTTTGCAAAGTAACTTTCCACCTCCAGGGTTAAAAGTCTGAGAAGGCATCTTACTTGAATAGGAAAATATATAAATACGATTATATATCATTCCTTCTCATTCCTCTTGCTATGCTTATGTGAACAGCACGAATTTGTTGATTCCTGACACATGGTTAGTTTAAAAACGTGACAGTCCAAATATCAAAGTCTTTCTAACCCCCCCCAACACATACTTTTTAAACCTGTATATTTCATTATTGTCTTTTAACCAGGCTTCTTTTTTCCTGATCTGAAAAGATATATTAAATTCAGAAAACTTCTGTAATTTACAGCAAGCTTTAAGCAACTTAAATATATAGTTGGAAAGGATTTGACAGTCTGCAAAGAATAGCATTTAGAAGAATGTTCCTTTTAGCATTAGCAGTATATTTGTGAGCAGACTGTGGTTTACTCAGATAGGGTTTTGAGTTTTTTCAGCAAGTGTTTTTGAACATTTACTCTATTGATTGACAATGAATATTCAGTGTTTAAGCTCTGTGCCTACGAGCTCTGTGCCTACAGGCTATTGATCAGAAGCATTTTATAATGCTTTTTTTCTACTACTTGATTAGACAAACATGCAGGCACTCTGGCACAAATAATTGTGTGGGTGAAACTGAGGCTTTTTTGCCAGGAACACTCTTTCTTGGGTTTTTAAAATTTCTCCAAAGCCTTAGGTCAGGAAAACAAGGTGAGTCAAACATTTTCATAGAACCAACCCAAAGGCCTCAAGCAGGGTTGAGAAAATACTTAAAATGTTCAGAGTAATAGTTGTGGACGTGCTTCTTTCTTAGTTGTATTTAGAACAGAGCAGATCACAGAATATGCAGATCCAAGTGATCACATCTGTAAATAGCAGTATTAAAGATTACTGCCTAACCCGAGAGAAGCATTTCTGTTGATCATAATCCTTCAGCCTGATCCACAGAAACCCCATTTGTTTTGACCCTGCTGATGCTCGTAGGGATGTGGGCTGCACTGCCTCCCCTGTGACAGGGCCCTTAACTAACTGATGTCTAGCGTCTCTAGGCAGCAAGCTAAGATGCATCTGAAAAAAAGAAGGATATGGTCTTAGTTTCCAATAAAAGCGTTGCAATCACTGTCATGCTGAGGACTGGGAAAACTATTAACGAAGGTCTCCTTAGAGCAATAAATGCTGCACCATTCCTTATGGTCTCTAAAAGCCCCTAGTAAAAACAGAGAGGTACGAGAAGGTAAAAGAACATGAGAGGTAGTGAAAACACTGTTCCAACTCTGATCTGGCTCCTTTAAACTTGTCAGCTTTATGTCATAAGCTCACTTTGGTTCATGCAGGGGGTCAGGAAGAAGAGCAAGAATTGTGCTATTGAGCCATCAAGCCACTGGGAAATATCAAGCTGTCAGGCTCTGACCGTGGAAACCAGTGGAGCCTCTGAAGTCAGGTAGCATGAGACAGTATATCTTCTCTCCTTCATGGCATTGTTCTAAATCTGATTGCAGCTACATGGATAAGCTGAGGCTCAGGCCTCATAGAGAATATGAGAATGGTAGATATCAATAAAAGACTTCTCACATTCTGTAGCGCAACATTGTTAGAGAGTCAGAAGGTAGGTCAGTTGACTTCACCTTAGCCCAGGTTTTATCTACTAACTGTGTCTGGGTGTGTGCTCTCTGTGTATCTTTACCAGGATTCATAAAATGGCTTGTACCAGAAGCAATGCAAACTGAATTATTTATTGCACTTAATGCAAATCTTCATAAATTGTTTGGGAACTGTGAGAGTATTTGTTCATACTTATTTACCAAAGGCTGAGGTTTGCAAATTATGTGATGTTCTTTGAGGTCTTCCATTGCACAGTGAAGTGAAAACAAGGATCCAGTGAAATTAAATGAGAATTTTGCTCTTGAAATTGGCAGACCTAGGACAAAAAGTATTGGTTAGTCTTCCCGACTGGGCTGCTGAAAAATTTTAAACAGGTAGATAACAAAATAATGAATGGCAAATAATACAGTTTTCTTGCATAAAGTCTTCATACATCCTTTTTTTCTTTCCTGGTGTGCTGAGCAATCCAGCTGACTGATATGACCATCCCTTCTATTGCTTTGCTTCCCTTAACTTTCAGTAGTGGTCAGTCTGTCTACAGTGGATTTGCCTGTTGGTAGGGATCATCGTTTTGAGGCTATTTGGAAAGGGTCTATCAATATTGGCACTGTAAGAAAAAAAACAGGTGAACAGGATGCTGTAGGTAGTAACTGTAGCAAACAGTGAGCAAGCAGGCTGATATATCTGGACAAACTGAGCTGCCTAGCAGAATAACAAGCAGATGGGTAGAATACCTTTGCTACACATGAATCACTGCTACAGTGGTTCCC
Source organism: Anseranas semipalmata (assembly GCA_013399115.1). NCBI lineage: Eukaryota > Metazoa > Chordata > Aves > Anseriformes > Anseranatidae > Anseranas > Anseranas semipalmata. The sequence goes on from VXAA01006951.1 coordinate 256,075, forward strand.
TTTCATTTATTTGGCTATGCTTGCTCTCAAGCACATCTGTGCTACAGCCATTTTTCAGCTCTGTTTATTTGCTGGTATAAGGCATATATACCATATTTCTCTTGCTCAAACAGAAAGTAACACTGAAAACCTTTCTTTCATGTAGCAGAATATACCGAGTGCTTTGAAGGCCCTGCAGTGAGACAGTTGTAGTGATCTAGGATTTCAAGGCACACTGAGTGCTCAAGGACATAGGTTGAAATTCTGATCTTAGCCTTAAGCTTTGTTTTTACCTGTTCTCGTAGGCTGTTTTGTGCTTCCTTCCAGTTTTGAAGTTGCTGATATAAGATAATCATGCATTCTACAGTCTTTCTGTAGTTCCAAACATTGCCAGACTTACCACAGAGAAGGAAGTACAGGCAACACTAAAAAAAAAAAAAGAGGAAAAGTGAGATTGTGATGTTTCCACAAGGCAGTTGTGGAGCTGGTTCAGTCTTCAAAAAGATCTCTGGGAATCTTCCAGCTTTGCTGCACTGGTCCCTGTAGACCATTGCAGAAACCAGAATCATAGTTACATGCATTTGCCTTGATCATGGTATATATTTATTTTGTTTGCATCACTCATGCTGCAGTTCAGCTATGTATTGCTTCTGTCACAGTGTATACCATGTAGGTGTGCAGTCATGACCAGTTTTGGATTACTGAGAGAGAAGCATGGCTTCTGCTAGCCTCTGGGCCCTCTCTGCTAGACACAAAGGGTCACAAATGGAGGCAAATCAGTTCTATGAAATCTAGGCTAGATTATTAAAATCTGGCACCTACATGCATCACCATACAGTTAATGGGAGGTTTGGAAAAGGCTTTTTCTTGAATCTGAGGGTGATTATTTTTTCCTTTGATTTGCAAATGAGCTTACACATTGCTCTGACTTGCTACACAACTATTCCTGGTTCTTATTTGTTACATCTCATTATATCTTGTACTTTGTTTTACATCTTTGGTACTTTTCACTTTATCCTGAGTGCAATTAAGGTGCTTCTGGAATGCATTTGTGTATCATTATTGACATATTTCAAGGTAGGCTTATTTCTCATCTTCTCATTGCTTAGAATCTTTCCTTTTTTTTTTTTTTTTTTTTGCCTATGGAAAAGAGAACAGGCCCAATTCTTAAAGGATGTAACCCAGATACAGAGGGCACACATTTATCTGCTGTTTGTCTATGCAAAACTATAATCCTAAATGTAAATACTCATCTGTTAGTTATTTTCATGCACAAAAGATGGTGGATGCATCCATCATCCATAAAGCTCATTTTTTTCCCCTACTTGCATTGGGGAAATGCTCTGTGATGCTGAATTACTGTGGAGTGGAAAAGGAATAAAACAATATATGATTTTTGTCAACAAGAACAATAACAGCTGGAAAAAGCTTAATTCATTTATACTGACTATATACTGATTTTTATATACTGATTATATTACTGATTTAATTTCTTCAATTTGGGATTGTTTTGCCTTGGAGGTCTACACCTTTCTGGGGGTTTTTCCCTTTCTTATGGCAAAAATTCCATTGTTTTGGGAGGCTGGGATAACCACAGCACCAGGACTTGAAAACAACAATTTCCACAAATTCAATCATTCTCACTTATCTTCAGCTTTTCCTAGAGAAAATCACTCGTGAAAAGATTCTTGACAAATATTTCTGTTGTGCTGAGGATGTAATGTAGAGCACCAATTTCATTAACTTATTGTGGCTATACCTGAAAACTAAGCCATAGCTTGAGATGATTATTCTGACAAACCTCAGACTCATAATCTAGATTCAGATTGATTACAGACTGAAGTTTAAAGAATATTTTGTCTTTGTTGTGCCAGAGGCCTAAGAACAAGTTAAATGCCTTCTAAACCCAGTGGTAAAGCTTCTTTAGGCTGTATATTTGGTCTCATATCTATATGCCTGTGAGAGCCATGATGCAGAGGATAGGTCTATGTGAGAGAACATGGGAACTGCAAAATTATAAATGAATAAATTACAGCAGTACTTTATTACAGTTAAGCTATAATGTAAGAGAACAAGGCCACCATGTAAGACAACTGTAATGTTTAATACAGGTAACGAAGCACCAAAGCCACAGCAGGCTTTGATTACTTAAAGGAAATCAATTAAACAATTTGCAAAGACTGCTAATGACAACTTGCTTTGGGAAAGTACTCAAAGCACAGACCCAGTACCAAATGAACTGCGGTCAGACTGTGTGTAGACTGTTAATGAGCAAGAAAAAGGTCTGAATTGTCTCAGAGGATTATTTACTCCACTTTTAAATAATGTGAAAATTACAGGATTATCAAAGTGTTTTGTGGATTAGCTGAGAACATCCTGAAACTCTCTGGTCATGCCCATTGTTGGTTGGAAAAGGTACATCTCTGTTCTGCTATTAATGATTGCTCTTTTGGCATAGAGATTCTCTTAAAAAGCTTTCAACTCTCATGTCAGGGAGCATCGAAATCAACATGAGATTTACAAAGCATGTGTTCTGTTGAAGCCAGCTATTACCTTCGTTTCAGTGTCTTATCTTCTAAAAGAGGTGACCTTTGCAAATTAAGAAATAAGGAGGACATACAATAGAGGAGACAGTAATGGATTTTTGGTGGTGCATGCATTTTCAAAGTTTTAAACGTTTCTTCATTCATTATCTTCTTCTATTTCTCCTTTCAAGAGATAGACAGTTTAAGCAGGGTTTGTTTATCTTTTTGGGTTTAAATGGAAGCTAGAGACTGCATGGTGAAAAACATGCTTGCAATAATGAGGTAAAAATAGCAAGGCACTATAAAGTGCTAAAAGAATACCTTGTGCTATTTATTCACTATATCACACATAGTTGAATTTGACTGGGCTTTCCATGTATCACTGCACCAACACATTCACATATTAGTGGAAGAATCTGTGCAAGGAGGCACCTTGGCTCTCCACGACATTGCAGGCCTGAACCCATCCCTTCCCCAGGCATGGCTAGGACTGGGTAGATGTTTCTTTACTAAATCTTGCACACAGAAAACTACTTATTTCCCTCCCCAAGCCTTTCTTCACCCCCTGTGATACTATACGGCTACTACTCCTGCCACCCAGAACTATAAGACTAATGATAATAGATGCTTTTTTTCTTCCTGCCTGTGTCAGGCTCCAATCTTGCTGTTCCTTCTTTTGCTTTCCTTTGAAGAGCTACACCTCTGTCTGTATCAGCCAGGAAACAGAGCCCAGATAACTCCCCTCATCCTCTTTTAATTGCCACAAGCTCCCTTCTTTTGATTTTCTCAGTACCTTCCCCATGCTGTTCCCATCCACTGACAATGTGGCAGTGAAGTTTTTTTCCCCTTCTGTTGCCATGCCACAGAGTTTCAGATCTTGTTCTTTTCCTTGCAGCCCTGTTTAAGTCCATGTTTGGCCACATCTTCAGCCTGGTTACTTGTAATGTAATCCTCACTTTGCTGCACTTTTCCTCACTCATCCATAAACATAGTCTGTGCCTTTTTCTATATTGTCTCATGTTTGGAGAGTATCCTTTTAGGTTGTTTGATAAGTCATTGCACTTGTCTCATTGATACTGCTTTTTAACACTTACCATTTCTACAAAGCCAACAAGACGTGAGTCTGTACAAATGAAACCCTCACTTCTGGTTGAACCTCTGTGTGCTTGCTTGAAGGCAGAAGCTGAATGATCTTTTTCAGAGTAGATCTTGTCTTGTCTTCTCTTTCTTACTCACACTAACTGCATCCCCGCTGAAAAGCAGGCAGTGAGCTCTTTGAGGCAATGCTTGTGACACACATGAAAACCATAACGTAACTGGCAAGTAAGATTTTGTGTACTAAGCATAAAAGTGTTTATTTGAGAACAAAGTAAATGAAGTGGAGAAAGCAGTGGAGTGTATTGTATAACTGGTACAATAAAGAGGCTTTTTGGGAGTACTGAATCTGTATGACACCATTTGCACAATAACCACGTGATTGTTTTCTGTTGAGAATGACCTTCTTTACCTGGGTAATGTTTTTGCATTAGCCATGTGATTTGGTATGCACACTCCCAAACACTCCTGTTTTTAAATGTGCTGGATTCAACAGGATGTTTCTAACTCAGCTCTATTGTTACTACATTGATTAGACTCAGCACTGAGAAGGCAGCCTGGTGTGGGATTGAACATGATTTAGAGGAAATTCAAACAGAGATGCATGTGGAATGACTTAAGCAAATACAAATATTCCGAAACAGAAACAACACAATGTCATATTCCAGCTGTGAACATTTGAGGTATTCATATGATTCTGTAGGGATTAGAGGCTATGTGATATTGGGCTGGAAAGTAGGCAGTGGCACGTTTAACAAACAGATAGCCCTAAGACTCTCTGCATACATTAGTGAAAAGTAATGGTATTGGGCTGGCGACATCTGTTGATGGTTTTTCATTTCATTAAGTCTTGATTCCATCCATTCATGTAATAAATTCATGTTAATTTCTGCATGATCCCATGTGTGCTTGGGTAGGAGAACACAGGAAATTCTTTGTTTATTCCTTTTTCCCCCTTCTGCACTGGGGATGGGGTAACCCTGGATATATGCACAGACTGGGAGACAAGCAGCTCTGCGGAAAGTGATCTGGGGGTTCTGGTTGATGGCAAGTTGAACATGAGTCAACAGTGTGCCCTGGCAGCCAGAAGGGCCAGCCATATCCTGGGGTGCATCAGAGACAGCATGGCTAGCTGGTTGAGGGAAGTGACTGAGATGCATCTGCGGGCCCTGAAGGAACTGGCGGATGAAGTTGCTAAGCCACTGTCCATCGTATTTGAGAAGTCATGGCAGTCTGGAAAAGTTTCTACTGACTGGAAAAGGGGAAACATAATCCCAATTTTTAAAAAGGGAAAAAGGAAGACCCAGGGAACTACAGGCCAGTAAGTCTCACCTACGTGCCTGGCAAGATCATAGAACAGATCCTCCTGGAAACCATGTTAAAGCATATAGAAGACAGAGAGGTTATTCAAGACAGCCAACATGGCTTCACCAAGGGCAAACTGTGCCTGACCAATCTAGTGGCCTTCTATGATGGAGTGACTATATCGGTGGACAAGGGAAAAGCAACTGATGTCATCTACCTGGACTTCTCTAAGGCCTTTGACACAGTTCCACACAACATATTCGTCTCCAAATTGGAGAGATATGGACTTGATGGATGAACCACATGGTGGATAAGGAATTGGCTGGATGGTCACATTCAAAGAGTTGCGGTCAATGACTTGATGTCCAGGTGGAGACCGGTGAAGAGTGGTGTTCCTCAGGGGTTGGTATTGGGACTGGCACTATTTAACATCTTTGCTGGTGACATGGGCAGTGGGATTGAGCACATGCTCAGAAAGTTTGCAGATGACACCAAGCTGTGTGTTGCAGGCGACGTGCCAGAGGGAAGGGATGCCATCCAGAGGGACCTGGACAGGCTTGAGAGGTGAGCCTGTGCAAACCTCATCAAGTTCAACAAGGCCAAGTGTAAGGTCCTGCATCTGGGTCAGGGCAATCCCAAGCAAAAATACAGGCTGGGCAGAGAATGGATTGACAGCAGCCCTGAGAAGAAGGTCTTTGGTTTTTGGTCGATGAAAAACTCTATATGACCTGGCAATATGTGCTTGCAGCCCAGAAAGCCAACCATATCCTGGGCTGCATCAAAAGAAACATGACCAGGAGGTCAACAGAGGTGATTTTCCCCCTCTACTCTGCTTTTGTGAGACCCCACCTAGAGTACTACGTTCAGTTCTGGGGCCCCCAACATAAGAAGGACATGGACCTGTTGGAGTGAGTCCAGAGGAGGGCTGTGAGGATGATCAGAGGGCTGGAGCACCTCTCCTATGAAGACAGGCTGAGGGAATTGGGGTTGTTCATCCTAGAGAAGAGAAGGCTCTGGGGAGACCTTACAGCAGTCTTCCAGTACCTAAAGGGGGCCTACAAGAAAGCTGGAGAGGGACTCTTTNTGCCCATGGCACGGGGGGTGGATCGTGTGGTCTTCAAGGTCCCTTCAAACCCAAACTAGTCTATGATTCTATGATTGTTCCACTCTACTCTGCACTGATGTACCCTCACCGCAAGTACTATGTACAATTTAGGGCACCACAATATAAGAAGGACATAAAGCTATTAGGGAGCATACGAAGGAGGGCTACAATGGTGAAGGGTCTAGAGGGGAAGATGTATGAGGAGTGGCATAAGTCACTTGTTCTTTTCAGCCTAGAGAAGATTGAGGGGAAATGTTATCATGGCCTACAGCTTCCTCAAGAGGGGGAGCAGAGGTGGAGGCACCAATCTCTTCTATCTGGTGACCAGTGACAGGACTTGAGGGGACAGCATGAAGCTGCATCAGGGGAGGTTCAGTTTTGATATTGGGAACAGATTCTTCACTGAGAGGGTGCTTAGGCACTGGAACAGGCTCCCCAGAGTAGTGGTCATGGCACCAAGCCTGCCGGAATTCAAGAAGCACTTGGACAATGCTCTCAAACATATGGTCTGTTTTTTGGGTGGTCCTGTGTGGAGCCATGAGTTGGACTCGATAATCCTTGTGGGTCCCTTCCAACTCAGGGTGTTCCGATTCTATGATTTCTATTCCAGAAGAGGAAAAGTCCTCTACTCACCTGTAGTTTCTAGGCCAGCTGATGAGATGTATGAGAGACTAACTCAAGCTATTTGCAATTCTTCCATCTGTCAGGCATGTTTTCTGCCAGTTTTAGATGTCATTTGTCTCAGCATAGGCCTGTATGAACTCTCTATGGTTGGTCTGTGCAATAACGATATGTACTCATTTCGCTGTAATAGTTTTTTTTTTTTTTT
>VXAA01006951.1:270124-286870 GCA_013399115.1 Anseranas semipalmata
AAAAAAAAAAAGAGAAAGGGCCTGTGGTATGGACAGGTCAGGAACTTTTTTTAGGTTTTATTGCACTTCAGTTCATGGCTAACAATCACTGAGACGTTTGCCAAGATAACCATTTTTTCTAGGAGACGAATATGAAGTATACACAGGTACTTGAGGTGATAGCAAGGTGAAGATATCTGCATTTCTGATCTCATGTTAACCTGGAATATGCTTTAGAAGAGCTGGCTTTTTGCAAAAATGAGGGGAGTTAGACAGAGTTAGACAAATGCACTCAGGAATAGTATGAGAGTAAAGAGAAAGAAAGAATAAAATGACAGAAACCAGGAAGGGTATATATCAAAGCATATGAAAATGGAGTTCTTGTTCGAAAATCAAAATTATGAAGCAGCCATTAGGGACTAACTCAGCAGAGCATGTGGGCAAGAAAAGCAGAAGCTAGGTAAGAAGGGGTTGAGGCTGAACTGTAGAAAAGGGATTCCTGATACCCAGTAGCAGCAGTGTATTTAAGGATCTTGGAAGTGAAAGGTCAAAGAGGAATGCGAGAAAAGGAAAGAGACAAATGAGGTCATGGGTATGGAAATAGCAAACATGCTGCAATTAGAGGGGGAAAACAACAGGGGAGAGAGAGAGAGTGACGTCAAAGGGAGAAGAGCAAAAAGACTGAGTCACTGGGACATATGAAGGAGCAGAGAAGAAAAGGAAATGCAAAATTCTTCATCTGTTGGAGGAAGGAGAGGAAAAGAGGAAAGGAAGCAAGTGAGGAAATGAGAGGTCATAATGTATTGTGTCAGTGCTCCCTTAAGTAAGACACTCGGCTCCTGTGCAGAAACAGGAATTGAAGTGGGAATATCTGTTTGAGGAGCCAGAGATGGTGAAAAGTTTGCAAGGATGACAGAAATGGGCATCAGGATCCCCAAATGACCTACTCCTTACAGCAAGCACACTGGAAGAGACCAAAAGGACTTGTAAATTCAATAGCCAAGTTTTATTAGAACTTAAACTAGAAGGAAATCTTTGAAAATAGAGAAGACTTCAATTGAGACAGATAAAAAGGGTTTGTAAACAAAACTGCCCCTTTCTGCTCTGCTCTTGCAGGGCACTAGTCTTCTTTCATGATTGCTTCTTAACAACTTGGAGTACTTCCTCAGAGAGCTCTCTGCAGGTCATTTGGTGTCTCTTTCTTCCCGCTACATCTGAGGCATGGTTGTGTGTCTGTTTCAGGTAACATTAGTCTTTGATGTGGATCTGTTTCTCCTGGTTACAGGATCTCCATCCTGACATCTTGCACTCCCTTGATGCATCTCTTGGATTACCACCTAAGCAGGCTGGACACTTTACTTCCCCCAGCCTGTACACTTGCTACCAGAAGGTCCACCTGACCAGTGAAAATAAATGCATGCAACAACAGCAAAACAATCCTCATCTATGAAAACATAGAATTTAGTTCAAGTGAAAGGAAAGATTTAGCTTAATGAGTTAAATGCTGACAGGACAAATCCATAGTAGACATCTGATCTTGCAGGAAGGGGATCATGAGGATGTACTGGGATTGCCAGGTTATCAAGTGAAAGAAAGGAGGAGCGAAGTGATGGCGAGGCCAATGTCAGAAGGCAAGACAAAAAAGGAATGAGTCATCAGTGCTGGAGCATGGGAATTGGTGCTACCCAGGGTGAGAGAGCCCAAGGGATGGGTAATCAGAGAAGTCAGAGTGGGGAATCACTACTGTAAAAGAGAGATGAGAGGCAGCAAGAACAGCGTGTCCTGACATGCTACAATTACTGTAGTGGGAGGACTGAATCAGAGAAGATAAGGAGCCATTCAGCTGTGGTTAGTGTGGGTCACAACTGTGAGAGCTGAAGTCACCAGGAATTACTGGGACAGGTGGTGGCAGGGAAAAGGAACTGTATGATGGAGAAAATCAGTACTGCTCAGGAGCAGACAAAGGAGAGGAAGGTGTTCAAGCAGCAGGCAATGGCAGAGAAGCTGAACAGATGTTATAGTATGTGTATATGATCTGAGGTGAGAGCAGACAGCTGTATAAGGAAGAGACGTTGCATAGTCAATACCTGCAATACCTGAATGTTGCATATTCAGGTAAGAAGAGCAATGTTAGGTAAAGCTGAAGTGTCTGTAAGTGTTGGTCATCTGCTGTCCAATACCTGTATGTACTACAAATTTCATAAGCCTGCAGCCATCCTTTATTGCCCTTCTCTACACTGGCCTTATTTTCTGTCATCTGTGATTAGGCAGGACAGGTAGCTGATGGTATGCATTTCAGCAGTAATGAAATCCATTCTGGAAACAAACTAAGACCAAGGTGGATAATGTGGCTGTGTTCAACTCACGTGTACACGGGCATCCAGTGCTGGAGTGTATCTGTTCAGAGTCAAAACACCTGGGGAAGAGCTGGCAGCTAAAGAAGAGTAGGCCACCCAGTCTGGGAGATGAAGAAGACCCTATGAAAAGCCACCTGAAAAACTATGTTGGGATGGCATGCATCTGGAGGGGAGAGACAGTTCAGTAGAAAACAGTGTGTTAGATGCAAATTATAGCAGTCTGGATTTGACAGCGGGTTCAAGAAACCTGATTGATTCACCTCCACCCAGCCCAGCATGCAGTCAGAGCGCTATATTTTAATACTCCTTTGTAGCTTCTTGCTGCTATGGTTATACCCACCTCCATGATATAAGGTCAGTTGGATTTATTGCTCACTGAGAGTGAAATGAACACTCAAGATTGAATATGTTTTTGGTTTTTCAATGTCTAGATCTATTGTGCACATCTTTTCTGCTATTATTCCTAGTGAGGTTGAATATACCTGTGTTGATTCTGGCATTTCAGGGCACTTGAGACAGCTGTCGGAACAGCACACCCAGGGAGATACCCTCTCTCAGCTCTTCTCTTACACTCAGGTCTACTGTAATATCTTAGGCCATTCCTATCATAGGTATCAGGGTCTCTTCAGCCAGTGATACCTGTTGCTCAGCCTCTCCTTGAATTCAGATGAACAACTTTGTTTTTCCCATGTCTGACTCCGTTAAATGTGGTCTGCACCCTTATTTACAACGGATTTACTCTGAGCAGTGAGTAGAATTAACAAGAGGCCTGAGAACTGCCTTTGGGTTAAAGGATCTATTGGAAATACTTAAATGAACTTGAATGATGTGGGATTATCAAATACATTTTTGAAGTTTACACAGTGATATTTTCCCCAGTTTGTGGTGCATTACTTTATAGAGGGATAAACTGTACATCTCTAAATGTTCCTTGAGTTATATTAAATATATTGGACTACTACAGTTCAGTAGAGGTTGATATCTACAATTCTAGTCTCCACTTGCAGATGGTCCATTTAAAGCTTCCAGGAGGCTGCCAATTAACTGAATTCATGATGTGGCTGGTTAAACTGGTTGTGTGTGCATTTTAAATTGATCTGATATTCTTGATTCAGTAACAACCACCATAATAGCATGAGTGTGCCTTTGTGGACTGCAAAAGAAACGTTAAAATACCTCAGAGTCACATACAACAAAACAGATATAGTTGGCATTTTAAAAAAGTTTCTGAATATACTGGAGCACAGTACAAGCCAAAGTGATGGCTTCATTGATTATATGGAGACTCTGTCTAATGACTTTAAATTCAAGAATTAAAAAGACACTAGAGAAGAAGGTAATGTTCCGCTTTGGTACATTAAACCTCTTGTTTATGTTTCACTTAGTGGGTTCTCAGCGTTTGCTGTGATTGTATTCATATTGGGAAGATTTCCTTGTTCTAGCAGTGAAAAAAATGATAGAAACACTCTTTGATTCAGCAGTGTCACAGGCAAAAAATAGCTTAAGTTCTGTATGGGGGTGTGGCACTGAATGTCAAAAATTGAGCTTCTGAACTTTCAAGTGGAAGCCTGCTATTTGCTAGCTGGAACCAGTATGGGCTGATTTTAAATTTTAAAAATCTGGACTAAACAGAAGTGACATGGCTTGACTCTTCCTGTTAATAAAGGGATGTGAGGCAGACCCACCAATATGGAAGGTGATCGTATCTTCTGCTTCTGTGCATAGACTATTTAGATTGGGAAAAATGGAGGCTTTGGGGCCTGGAGGACAAAAAAAGTGTTCCCAAAAGGAAGAAGTGGGCTCAGAAAGAAGAAGCAGCTGTGGAAATTAGAAGTAGCTCTCCAGTCCTGGTTGGGAAAAGATCTTGCATGTCAGGGAAGACCTGGAGATCAGAGACATGCAGGAAAATAAATGCGGGGAGATGCCTGGGAACTTTGGCCCATAATGCCTAAGACTATTAACTGTGAGCAGCAGCACAGCAAAAATTGCCATGACTTTCTGCCTGACCTTTCCAGACCACCATTGACTGGGGAAGTCGAGATCTAGTGAACATAATGCTGTAGTGGGGAGTGAACAAGTGTGTAAAATAGTAGCAACATTGATTCTGAAATAAACCCCAGTATCCAGATCTACTACGGACGTTTTGTCCGTCTTGCCAGGGACATGGAGAAACCATTTAAAAATGGGATTAACTAATACACAAATTCTTAACCTTAATTTGCTCAGGGGCAGAGGAGCATGAGTACTGTGGGGTTCATGTAGGTAACAACCTTCCAGCTACCTGTTTTGGGTTTACATGGCATGGATTTGGTAGCAGGGGGGCTGCAGGGGTGGCCTCTGTGAGAAGAGCCCAGAAGCTGCTCCATGTCAGATATAAGCCAGTTCCAGCCAGCTTCAAAATGGACCTGCCACTGGCCAGACCTGAGCCAATGAGTGACGTTGGTTGTGCCTCTGGGAGAGCAGATTTAAGAAAGGGAAAAAATTGCTGCACAACAGCAGCTGGGAGAGAGGAGTAAGAAACAGCCCTGCAGACGCCAAGGTCAGTGCAGAAGGAGGGCAGGAGAGGCCCCAGATGCTGGAGCAGAAGTTCCCCTGCGGCCTGTGGAGAGGCCCATGGTGGAGCAGGCCGTCTCCCTGCAGCCCATGGGTACCACACGGAGCAGATCTCCATGCTGCAGCCCGTGGAGGAGCCCACGGTGGAGCAGGTGGATGTGTCCTGAAGGAGGCTGTGGCCCATGGGAGCCCGCGCAGGAGCAGGCCCCAGGCTGGAGCTGCAGCCCATGGAGAGGAGCCCATGCAGGAGCAGGAGGCCTGGCGGGGGCTGCTGCCTGTGGGAAGCCATGTTGGAGCAGTTTGGTCCTGAGGGATGGACCCCGTGGTACGGACCCATATGGGAGCAGTTCTCGAAGAGCTGCAGCCTGTGGGAAGCCCATGCAGGATCAGTTTGGGAAGGACGGCATCCCATGGGAGGGACCCCACGTGGAACAGGGGCAAAGAGTGACCATGAAGGAGCGGCGGAGATGCAGTGTTAGGGATTGACTGCAGCCCCCATTCCCCGTTCCCCTGCGCCGCTCGGGGAGGAGGAGGTAGATGAGGGTGGATGGAGGGGGGGCGGGGAGAGATGTTTTTAGTTTGCCTTTAGTATCTCACTGCTTTAGTCCGCTAGCGATTAGGTAATAAATTATATTAATCTCCCTATGCTGAGTCTGTTTTGCCTGTGATGGTAATTGGTGGGTGATTTTGCTTTCCTTATCTCAACCCTTGAGCCCTTCCCATTGTATTTTCTCCCCCTTGTCCTTTGAGGAGGGGCAGCGAGAGAGCGGTTGTGGTGGAGTCCAGCTGCCCAGCAGGGTAAAGCCACCACACTACCCAAAGAACCACCTTCATATACTCATAACCTTTCTTACCACCCAACTGCCAAGAGGATGTACCGTGAAGTGCAAGAGCACCTGCAAGATTCAAAGCAATACTCCATCCTTGACAGTGACAGTGGCTGTCTGCTCCTGATTTTCTTCTCTGTACTGGGTGGCAGCAGCAGCTGATGTAGGTGGTGTTGAGAGATGTCACTGGCACGTGACTGGCTTTCTAGTGGTTTGCATATTGTCTGTGGGGAACCTCAGATCCCCTTCGTTTTGTGTGGACAGTCCTAACTACCTGAGCATTTCCTACTGTTTTTTGAAAGGATCACCCCCGGGCCATACAAAAAGTAAATGTTACAGAAAGTCTGGGGTCCCGATGCCGGTAAATTCTCAGTCTTGACATAGTGTTTGACTATATGCAGGCTTCAGGATTTGGTTTATGTTTCTCTGCATAAGATCTTAATGTATGAGAGTAAGAACTGATCAAATGGAGAAGGGAATCTTTTGGTTATTTACTTTCCTTTTGGCAATCCTAACTCCTGTCTGTATTACTGCATAGTTAATGAAGAGTAATTCCTGACTTGAGTGGAGCTTTTCCTTATCTGAACATCTGAGTGAGAGGAGTCTCACCTGCATAGTCCTTATGATATACCTGACATCCTTGGGATTTCTTTTGTGTTGTTACATCTGTCTGTCATTATGGTTTCTTCTTTTCAGTTTGCAAAAGTCACTCCCCCTCCACCAGTTTTGTCTTCTGCTGTCATATCGCATGTTTTATTATTAGGTTTTATTATTTCTTTGTGCATTATGATAATGTCCAAGGACCCCAGTTAGGATTTACACTCCAATGACTGAAAGTACAGATTTGAGGACAGTCCCTAAACAGAGAAAGGGAGAAAATTCTTTTATATAGCCAGATTAGACAAGAAGTCAAGAGATAAAGGAATAAAATGACAACTGCCACAAGTCAGGCTGAGAGGGAGACTGCAAAAAATATTAATAGGGAAAAGCAAAAGTTTCTTCAGCCATAAAGTAATAGTAGTAATAATAATAATAATAATAATAATAATAATAATAAAAGAGCAATGAGTGAAGAATGGTTTGCTATACAATGAGGGAGAGAGAAAGCATAATCCAAGCGTAGCTAGGAATTGAAATGAATGGTTTGTGTTGGGATTTAGCAGGCCTGGGATGTTGACCATTACAGCAAAGGCAGGACTGAAGTTATGTAAATAGAAATTATCACTTCCTAGATGGGAACCCAAAGAGCTTAATGCTTTCAAGCCTGGAGACCAACTAATTTCCGTCCTACAGTGCTGAAAGAGCTGGCACATGAAATTGCAGGACTGCTGGTGAATATTTTTAATAAACCTCAGGGGAGAATGGATTATGACTATAGAATAGCAAATGTACTACCTTTATTTAAGAAAGGGGAGAAAAAGTGATGTGGGAAAGGACAGGCCATTAATCTCACCTCAGTTGCATGCTTGGCTTAGAACAAAGTTTGAAGGAGGACTAATTAAGACACATGAGAAAATGGGTAATGGGATAAAGCATAACCTGGCTTTACCACAAGTAATCTAAAGAAAAGGCAGGCACTTGGCTTTTTTGTCTCAAAGAACAGTGCTCAAAAATTTGAAAGACTGCTTCTAAGCACCTACTCTCTGGAGAAGATTCTTAATTATCACTCCTTAGAGGCTCAGAATTCACAGTGGCTGTGCTCAGCATTTCCCTCCAGACTTCCCTAAAGTTTCCTGCTGAACAACTGATTTTCAGTAGTCATTTAAAACATAGTTATGGTTTCCTCTCTGCATATGAAACACCAAAAGCTAGATGCAAAGCTAAGGCTTACTATGATGTTAAGATGTTTTATATGATTTTTACTGTAGTGTTTTAGTTTTAATGTCGATAATTGCTTTCTGTGTCTGCAGTTGAGTGTCCTCTCAAAACAAAGACAGTGTGTACTGAACCAGCCAAAGCATTAAAGGAATTTTTAGAGAGGCTTAATTTGGTTCAAAACAAAAACTCAAAATTTAACATTTTTGAAATGCTTCTTAGGAACAGCCTTCAATCTACATCACTATGAACAACCAGTTGGTCAAGTAAGAAAAGTGAGGAGAGCATTCTTCTGTAAATGTAAAGCAATTTGATTGTAGTATCCTAGAATTACTTATAATATGTTTACACTATGGATATTTTTATGACTGTTATGTAGTGTTGAGAGTTATCATAAAGGAAAATCAGCTTGCAGTAAGTGCTATCTCAGCCTGCTTCCACTCTTCAGTTCAGCTCAGGTATTTCTACAGTACACTGTATCTGCAATGCCACTGTAGCAACCTTGGCTGAAGCATGTTGGTACTGCTGGATTTGATGTTGAATCATAAATGACTTCTTTTTCTTTAAATTGCTAGATCTATATGCAACAGTAACCGTATATACTGATAGAGATATGGAAAGTAGAGTGAACCAAATGCTTCCTATAAATTGCTGTAATCAGCAAAATATGCTTAAAATGTGTTTCCTTTAAAAGTTAGTTTACACTTTTTGCTCTCTCTACAAATGATCCTTATACATTTTGATATGCTTAGGATATTGCCTCGTCAGAGAACTTTAATTGTGAGATCCTTATAGCCATTAGAGTTTTTGATTCTGAAAACATTTCTCATTAGCTGCAAGTTGTCTTACAGACTGCTGAGAAGCAGGAAGGATGTTGCTGCTTGAAGCTAGGGAAAATATCAGCCAGTGGGTCTCATCTTCTGTCTACCTTATGAAGCAGCAAGACTTCCTGAGAGGCTTTCAGAAGGATTTACATATGATAGTCCTATGCATTAGGTAGGTGTGGCTTTTATATCTAACTCCTGCTCTCTGCAGAAAACACTAGATACCAAGGAACAGGACTGATACTTCCCAAAGGCCCTGCTAAGCCAAAGAACTGCGTGTCCCGTCTTTCAAAACACCTCCCAGTAAGGAACACGAAAGAGTGAATGCCTATGGGACATTTAAATGAGGATCATCACTATGAAGTGGGTGAAAAAACTAAGCCAGAAGAAATATGGAAAATGAAAATTCCATTATTAAGTTTTAATCATATTACCCTCAGAAGACAATTTCAACAGTTTTGTTACATTCAGGTATATGAAGATCTCTGAGACTGATGTCAAGTTTGGGTCCCTATTTGCTTATCTCCTTCATTTTTACAACTCTCTTATTCAGTCTACACTTTATTGTCTTTTGCTTCCTTGATCTTTTCTTAAACAGTGTGAGAACTGTGTGAAAACTTAAGAGTTGACTCTTCTGAACTTGGGAGATGCTCAGATATGAACCAAATCAAAAATTTTTATCGTAGAGAGGATTTCAGATGTATCCATTTAGAATGGTCAGTACCCCTGAACAAATCATGCACTTCATGATGAACTTACTTTTAATTACTATTTCACTTTGAAATGCTAAGTCTCTTTGTTTCTGCTCTGCTGTGAGATTGCTGGAAGAGAAAGAATGAGGCTGTTAGATTCAAATCAGTTCAAACCTCCAGGAAGCCCTGTTTAAGGTATGTGCATATGTATCACACAAACACGTGTATTTAATGTTCTATATTTATAACTGGGCATTGGCTTAATATCCAGTGTGGCTTTAAGGAAGAGTATAATCAGAAAAAAGGGACATAGCAGTAACCCATGTAGTTATTTTACAATTCAGTGCTAGATTGATTTTTATTGAATTACAGCTTTGCATACAATCTACAAACTAAATAAATTTACCTAAGTGGAAAGGAGTAAATGTGTCATAAAACATGAAAAGTTAAAGATGACTAAAGAGTGCAGCATTTCTGTGTTTCTCTTTTGTAAAGCTGATAAATTATAGCCATAAGGGTATGAAAAAAAGCAGTGTTTTTGCACAGTAACTGAATTTATGTATGCCGGTTTTGCTGCGAACACTTAGGCATTTAATTGTCTTNAAAAAAAAAAAACACCCCATAAATCTGACATCCCATTTTCATGAACAGTGGGAATGAGTCTACTGCATGACAAGTGATGTCTGCTTGTTATCAGTTGAAAGAAAGATCTCTCCCTGTCAAAGATCCTGCTTGAACAGGGGGGTTGGACTAGATGATCTCTAGGGGTCCCTTTCAACCTCAGCCATTCTGTGATTCTGTGATCCCTAATTGCCCTTTAGAACTGTGTGTTGATTTACTTGTAAGGTTTCACTTAAAATAATCTTTGGCATAATATGGCCCACGCTAAGAACTGTATGAAAGAGAACGCACCTAAACAAATGTTTGAACTATTTCCAGTGGATGTAAGAAAAGAATGGTACAGATTCAATTTGGGTTATGAGTAATCATTAAAATGGATGACGTTTGAAATGGAAATTATGTATCTAATTATTAGTAAATTATTTTCTTCAAAAAATCTAGAAGAAATATGGATCATACTGTGCCAAAAGCTACTGAAGTTAAGCCATAAGGGAGATACAAGGATGAAAATTAAGTTTGTCATATAATTGCAGTTGTGGTGTAGCTGTGTATCAGGGCTGTACCTGTATGCACATCTAGTGCACTTGACTTACTAATTCCACGGATAGTCCAGGATCTCATTGGTATAGATGTGTTTGCCTAGATGTGACAAGAAACTTGTTTGAGACCATAAATCGACTTGAGACAAGGTGATTTCTGACTTGTAACTACTGCCTCAAAAAAGTATTTGATTATTTGCTACAACAGCTTTTCAGGTAGGAATTTCAGAAAGTCCTAGAGGTTTCCCCAGGCAGCTCCTGCTGTGTCTACAGCAATTTGTGTGTATCAGTGTGCCAGTGTTAATCAACATAGGAACTGAGTGGAGATCCTGGCCATACCAGAGAGCCTAGGTGGTTTCTGCTGCAGAACTGACCAAACTGGACATAGATAAGATGCTTGTAACTAGCTAGTAGAAACTGTTTTTTGTAAATGTGGAAATGATCACTTAGGACAGTCTTTTGTACATAGTTAAGATAGGAAAACCTATGTACACAATGTAGGATAATAAATAGTGACGTAGTATACATGTGCTGGAGCAGTCAAGTAGGACTAGGCCAGATTCATGTGAACTCACTTGCAAGGACACTTGTGAATGAGTCTCTCATTGCCTTTTGGAGAATAACTGACCTATCCTTTCAACAGATTTGATTTCCCATATTACTCAATGCAACAGTCTCAGTAAAGTTTTTTTTTTTTTTTTTTTTTTTAAACACCCTGTTTGTGTTCACCTACGTGACAATACTGACAGGTATTGCATAATAATCCATCACAATGAAGTGAGGGTTTTTTTGCTAAGATACTGAATGCTATTTGGCTGTAGAAATGTTTACCCATGATAGTATTGACCACTTGAGTAACTGCATGCCTAGCATCAGTGGAAGCAAAATCAATATTTGTTGAGTCCCCAGGGTCCCAATTGCTATTCTGAAACCAAATTACCTAATAGAATTTGCTGAATAAAACTTACATTATTTCATTCTGAAAATCTTATTCTACTGTCCTTCAGGTTTTCTGCTGAGTAACAGGGTATGTTATTAGTAGCTAAGCCCTCAGAGAATGGTGATTAGTCTTTGAGTGCTAACCCCCTTCAAAACGTGGGTGATGGATAGCTGGTGAAACTGTGACAAGGAGGCCTGTTTGTTACTGGAATTATTCTGAAAACGATGCCAAAAATGCATTTTAAGAATGTTAAACAACAAAAGAAAGTAGTAGGTGGATGGTAGAACCAATGGAGTATTAAATCCAAAATAGACCCATGAACTTACAAAACTAATCAAAGAAGTTGAACAAAATTGTTTCATGTGCTCTAGTGCTAGTTTCATTGGTAATACAATAGAGAATTACTGCTTATTTATAGACGTTAATTTGATTGATATTATTAGTATTAGTTAGTATTAATGAAACCTGAGGGGGAGGATTTTATTACAAGAGTAAAAATGATGATCATGAAGTACCAAGTGAGGAAAAATGGGAGAGGAAGTGGCAAATTGTACCAAAATGTCATATCCTGTTGCCAGATGACTGGTACCTTAGAGGCAAATTGTGTTCAGCATTTGCCAGTTTCTGAAAACTGAAATGGTTATTAGCCATAGCTAAATTCATTAGCCATGAATTTAGGCACAAAAAATAGGAATGATAACTGGGAACTGCTTACGAATATTTCAATAAATGTCTACAGATTGACGATCAAACCCACAGTCAAGATACTCAGCATGAGAAGTGCTTATGGTAAAGAAAAATGACCTGGCTAGGGAGGAAATGAAAGCAGGCTTAATTATCTCGTTTCCCTGGCCAAGGGACAGATATTGGACATTTTAAACCAATCAGTACTTTGCCTGGTTCACTCGTCACTTACATAATTTAAGAAGTAGAAGCCTGCTTCAGTTAAACATAACTAACTTCATGAATACATCACTAATAAGTTAGCACTCTTTGAGGGATAGCAAGGGCCTAAAAGAATAGAAATAAAAACTTGAGTTACATCCCCCTCAAGTCCAGTTTTTCATGGGCTTACATAGCATTATGTGTATGGACCCCTGTGCTTTATTGAGTCTGTTTTCAAATGGATACTGGAGTCTCATCTTTTATGGAACAGGAAGGGAAGGTGCAATTCAGACGGTTCTTAAACAGCAACTGATAAAAGGAAAATATTTTATATCCACAGATCTGAATAACTTGCAAAGAGCTTTTATGGATCATTGATGTTGGTTTTTCAGGAAGTTTTCAAAATCATGAGAAACATCCCTGAAATGAAAGAAAACAAGTATGCAACATTTAAATACGCTAAAACAGACCATTCCCGGTACTTTTTGGCCTGTCAATCTGGTGTCAATCCTGGACAAAATAGTGCTAAATGCATTGTTTTAGAAATGTCTGTTACCATTGTTCCTGATGAATTGAAAACATTGATAATTTGATGAGACAGTGTATTGATACTACCCAACTTTCTCATTAAGATCTAAAATGACAAAAAATCAAAATATTCTACAATGTATGGATGAAAAGTAGCTAAAAGGTGTGTCTCAAGCTTGAACTGTAAAGAGGAAGTCATTGATAAATGATTCCTGTCTGAAATCTGTTTCCTTTTGTCTCTTTCTAGTATTGGCTTAACAAGAAGATGTGTACCACTGGTGAGGTTCAAAGGTGACACAAGTATTGGGAATATGACAGTTGCTTGGAAAGAGAAGATTGCTGATGAAGAATGATCTGAATTGGTTGGTATGATGAAAACAGCAAATAAAATTGTGTTTTATTGTGAATTTTTTCCTGTAGTGATAATGATGGTAAGGATGGAGAATTCCCTTGTGGTAAGTGACAGTGGAAAAGTCTTGAAACTCCTGTGGATTATCACCTGGACGTGAAATGAGTGTAATGTTGTGACTGAAAGATCTCATGTAATCTTGCCATATACATGGAGAATTATCAAATATTTGGGATAGAGAAGGTATATCATCTGTACTTTTGGTATGTGTTCCATATTTTTTTAAAAGGACTGTGGTGTTTTCACCCTGATGGACAGCTAAACTCCACCACAACCACTCTCTCACTCCCCCTCCTCAAAGGGGGGGGGGGGGGGGGGNNCTCCCCGCGCCGACGGCGGGGGGGGGGGGGGGGGGGACAGAAGGGGAGAAAGTATGATGGCAAAGCAAAAGGCTCACAGTTTGAGATGAGGATAATTTAATTAAAGGGAAAAGAAAGAGAAAAAATGAGCAAGGGCCGCATGGAAGTTAAGAGAGAGAAAACAACTATTCTCTACTTCCCATCAATGAGCAATGTTTGGCCATGTCTTGGGAAGCAGGGCCTCTATGCAACCACTATATGCCTAGTGGTTGTTTGGGAGGACAGACTCATAATGAGGACAGAGGAAAGAGAGGTCCCCCCCTCTTCTCCTTCCGCTTTCCCAGCTTTTATTGCTGAGTGTGACATCATATGGTATGGAATATCCCTTTGGTTGGTTTAGGTCAGCTGCCCTGGTGATGTCCCCTCCCCACCTCTTGCCCACCCCCAGCCTACTGGCTTTTGGTGGGGTTTGGAGAGAGTCTTGATGATGTGCCAGCACTGCTCAGCAATAGGCAAACATTGGTGTGCTATCAGGACTGTTCTAGCTACAGGTGCAGAGAACACCATATGCCAGTCACAGACCCCAGCAGTCCCTCCTGGTATCGTGATCTGGGTTAGCAACCTCAGAAGTAAGGATAAACAAACAAACAAACAAAAAGCCCCAAACATACTGTTGTATTGACTCATACGACAACAGAGTTATGATCAGGCACACCTTTGAGAGTCTCCCAGTAAGCAAACTAAGCTGTGCCATATCAGAAAAAGGTTGAAAATGCTCGAAATGTGGAAAAAAAACCCAACAAACTTTTGGCTCTTGACTGGCCCCAGAAACTTCATTCATGATAAATTAATAAAAGGTGAAAGTACAGCAAGAGAAATTGCACCATTTACATTCTTCAAATGGGTTGAGTTTAGAAGGTTAATATACAATACATGGAGACCCCACAGCATGGTGTCCTATCACAGAACAAATGCCACACTTGACAGCCTGTGAGTTGAAGGTAAAGAATTTATCATCCTTTCATTAAATAATCAAAATGGAAATCAAAGAACAATAAAAAAGGAGAAAATCAACAGCTATAATGGCAGTAAGATTAAAACTAGCTCTTTCAGAAGGATTACAGTTAAAGTCCACAAGATTTGAACAGTAAATGGCAAAGTTTTGTGTTTTGTCGGGAATGAAAACCCTGAGCTACTTTCTTTACAGTGTGATGACCTTTCTGTTGTAATTTTCCTTTGAGCAAATTGATGATAGGAAAATAAGAGGGAAGATAATCTCACCCTGATGTGCTCTGCCCATTCACTGGCTTGCTAGATGCTCAAGATTGTGTTTTCAAATGAAAAAGAAGAAAGCCCTTCTTTCATTTGAAAACTCATGAGCTATTTAGCTTTAAATCACAGGAGATAAAGCAACTTGAATGACTCTAGTAGTTTGCATTCTGTGAATAATTATGCTTTTCCTATGAGAAAATGAAGTTACTATCTGGTTTAATATGTTGCTTCTTAATTCCAGCAGAGGTTTGCCTTTTTAAGCTTTATTGCAAAGATGAAACTGTTCATTCACTCTTTCTTTTCCCTCCTCTCCACCTGTCCTTCATTTTTATTATGTCATTAAGAGAACTAGATATATTTTAGCTGCTATGGGCTCAGACACAAGGTGATGCAAAGAAAAGAGGAGGTATCTCATCTTTGAATTATATGATGATCAAAATAAACACATGAATTTCATCTGCCTGTAGACTTTCAATTATGCTTACAGATTAAATAAATACTAAATCCCTTTCCTTACTGCTGAAGTCAGGAAGTTTCCGTTTTCCATATAAGTTGATCTATGGTTGAATATATGTATTGATTATGGCATTGAATTGATAGTGCAACTGTGTCCACAAAGACAATAAAGGCAGAGTCCTAGCAATTCTGGCAGTAAATCCAGTCTCATAATAATGTAATTATTTTATATAGTCTTCTTTTGCTAGGCTTTGATTCTGTTTAAAGGAAAATAATACATTCCTCTTTTGTTCTGCACAGCAACAGAGCAAGTTGAGAGTAACAGAATGTTCTATTAACCGAACTAATGGAGCAGCTCTTTCTGCTAAACATGTACAACTCTTTAGAAACACCATGTGCTGCTTGTTCACTTCCAGTCTATCTCCTAATCATTCTAGCAAGTCAAGTAAGGTCCCTTCCTTCTTTAAGGGTATTTCCCTACATCACAGTCTTGAAGCCTCACTTGCTGCTAATTGCGGTGATTGCAAATGTGTTGACACTAAAGCTTGTTGAATGCTGAAAAGAATTCTGCAAATATTTATTTGACTTAGTAAGCAGATTTGTTTTCACAGTGTTCACACCCCTTGGAGATTTTCTTTTACTCACAAGTTTAGTGACATCAGTGGTTGCAAAGCAATGTATTTTGAATAAATATTGCAAATTTCTGGAAAGCAAATTTCAAAATCATAATGGCAAATATTATTGCTGAAAAACTGGTTCTTAAGCACACTGTTAGACCTACTGAAGTTGGTGTGCTCTCCTGCAGATGAAATTGCTTGTGAGTTTTCAAGAATATGAGATCAGTGAATTTGCCAGTTTGCACCAGCAGAAACTTGACTGCTAAGCCATATCCATAGAGCCATCTGGGCATCATTACTTGAGATGTGCACAGTTTGTCCTTGGGGAAAAGAGTGATTTAAATGCCAAAATAAATGTACTGTGCTACAGTTTAAAGTCTACACTGTGTTGTTTTAACATTCTCATCTATCTTTCATTTTGGAAACTGCAGAGCCCTACAGTTTATTAGTGAACCTTTGTGAAAAATTGTGCTCAAAGGATTCCTATTACTTTGTGTCTTCATTCTCTCAAAACTCCTCAGATATTTCTCTTGCAAGATTTTTGTTCTCAGCGCTATGTACTTGAGAATGTATCAGTAAGAAAACATACTAATGGGATTGAAAGGGAAGAAAGATACAGGTGAGCAGAAAACAGGAAAGAAGGGAAATAATCCTAATATCTAAATAAGAAAAGGGGAATAGATGATTTGGTAATTTTTGACCAGTAAATTTCACACTTATGCATACATATCAGGAAAAGCTGGTAAATTAAATTATAAAAGTTATATATTATAAAACTATGGAACATACTATTTAACTGCCTTTTTACCTCTGGTCTCCATTACTTTACATTTAAAACATGATCAGGAATATTACCCATAAAAGCTAAGCATGGGAACAAGGTTAAGCATGAGAAATAAAATGACATTTTTCTTCAAATTCTTCTTTATTTTATATATTGCAATGTTAGGAGAAAAACAAAATATTAGGTTGAAGCTTTTGTGTGACATTTAATCTCAGACTGCTCTTTAGGCTCAATATTACCGAATCCTACTTTGATGAAGTTACTTAAAAAAACAAATGATAAAAATGTGCTGATACTCAACCTTATAGAAATACTATTGCAAGCTTAGAGAATCGTAGAATCATAGAAT
>VXAA01006952.1:1261-83594 GCA_013399115.1 Anseranas semipalmata
AAATTCAGTCTAGATTGTATCTGTCTGTTTAATACATGTATTGCATCTGATAATACATGTTGAGGTAAATAAAGTTGCTAATGAGATGTATCTGAGGAACAGTTGAAACACACTTTTTAGAGAACAACACCTGGCAAGAGGCAAATCAGTTAAAAAAGTCTTCAATACAGAATACCTCTAGGCACAGGGAAGAGGAGCAGGAGAGTGGTATTTCTTCTCTATTCTATTGTCATCAAGTGAAGCCAGTAGAAAGGCTCCATTTAAATTTAACTGAATATGGATTAGGTTTTCTGGAAGCAATTCATGACCATTTACTTGTCAATTCAGCATTTCAATTACTGTTACCTCCCCTTTCCCCCAAGGTTTTTTATTGTTGATAGGAATGATTCATTTCCAAATAGCTGAAGCATTTGCTCTTGACTCCAGATGAAAAAACAACAGCAGCTCAATGAGGTCCCAGACCTGTTGTCAATAATGAAGTATTCAGTCCCTAGACATCAGTTCTTGGGTAGGCTCTATTAAGCGAAAATGAAAGGGGGAAAGCTTTCTATATGCTCGTCCCAGATTTTCCTGGATAGTTTTCTAAAATGGAAGTAATGTCTTTTATTTTGAAAGAAAGAAAGAAAGAAAAAAAGCTTACTATCTTGCATATTCTGAACATTGAATAAAGAAATATGAAAAGGACGAAAGCTTGTTTGTTTGAGGAAATGGTAATCACTGCAAACTATTGAGAGGTTTCTCTGCAAGATTGACTAGAAGAAAAATAGACTGAGCCGTGCATTGTGACATTTAAAGCAGATCCTCTTTGTCATTGTCAAAATCTGGTGTTCATGAATAAACAAGATTATTCTCAACAGTGTCTCCATATAAACAAAAATCATATAAGACCACAGATGAGGTATATATAAAATATGTATAAAGTCTGTGTATATATAATATGTATGTTTTGTTGTTTGATTTGATGGAATTGCAAAGGATCATGGAAACAAAACTCTTGCTACAAGGAATAAAATGCTCACACGTTAAAATATGGCAGAATCTGTTCCTTCAGGCAGGTGGTGTTTTGTCAGATCACTTTACCTCATTTGCACTGCTTTAGAATGATCTTTTTACTTTCTCTCTGGGGAGCTAGTGTCATTTGAGAGCTCAGATTGTCTCGTCTCACTTAGAGTACTATCAGCTAGTTATATTATTATTGTATCCAACAAGTAGTAAAAGAAAAAACACTGCAGTTAGGATTGCATGTTTGAGCTAGAATTTCCATGCCTTTTCTTTGCCTCCTTTAAGTTTCCTTCTTACAACTCTCTATTTGTAAGTAAGTGATTGATTCCTACCTTATCTTATGTATTTTTGATAAGGATACTGAATTAATTTGAAGAGCTGAATTGGGAGCACTTGGGAGTGCTGCTGACTAAAATGAGATTTCAGGTCACATAGGCTGGGTTTAATTTGGACAACAGGTGTTGGGGATTTAAATTTTACTACTGGTGTGGGGGATTTCCTTGGGTTTGTTCATGCTGCTTGTCTGTGAACAGCCTGATCTCAGGTGGTATTTTGGGTGGGGTGCTGTGGCAGATGTCTCCAGGCATCCCTGCCAATTTAAACTATTCTGTGATTCTGTGTTTGTATGAAACAGGGAGAAGGCCATGGCTGGAAGCAGCTTAAGGTCTGTGCAAGTGAGCATGAGACTTCTTGAAGAGGCTGAGGAGGTTCACTTAACAGTTTGCTGTGGAGGCACGGCAGTATGAACTGCCAAAATCAGCCTTATGAGCGTATTTACTCCTGCAGTAACCTCACTGGCTTCAGCTGTAGTGACTATGGACCTGCTATGTTAGTTGCTTGTGTTTATTCATTGGCTTCCTCATGGTGTATTTATTAAAATCTGATGTGCGTAGCATAACAAACATTGGATGAAATCCTGTTGTTGCTTGGAGAATCGGAGAACTGCCATCAGAATGAGGAGGTGCCTTCTGTAAGCCCTACAAAGGCACTGAATTGGGAGCGTGATTTAATCTTGTTTTCACTCTAATTTTTAGTGACTTCAATAGGAGTACAATATCAGAATAGCATTTCCTTAAAAAAGCAAGAAGTTAGAAAGCAAGTTCAGCTTGGTTTTCATTTATTTTCATTAAATAAGAAAAGTGATTGTTTCCCTCTTCTTCCTTTTCTGTTCATATATAAATCTTGTTCTTGACCTAAAATATCTGTTTGGCATCTGAGACAGCAGACCTTTACTAGTTCTGATATATTTATTTCTATGCACATACTATGTCTCTTCAGAGATTTAGGATTTTGCCAAAGACTGTGGCTTATTACTCTACAGTGGTTCAGTTATACTTTTAAACTCTAATATGGGACCTAAATGCACAAAAGCATAGAATATCAGCCAAGGGCTTTTCCATAACTTTACACTGCAGGAAACAGAATTGGCTGGTGCAGAATGATTTTTGAATTATATGATGATGTGAAATTAGACATGACTATAATATATTGCTAATAATAGAAGTAGACAGTAAAGGAGCTAGTTCATATAAGCTGATTTTTTGAATTTGATTCCTTAATAGTATCCTCCATCTGAATGGTCAGGAAGAACAGAACAAGTCCTGCTCTGTCTATTCACATTATTCTAAGATTCTGTTTATGGATTCTGTATTTCAAATTTATATTCCTATTGCACACATTTAATTTAATTGGACTACACACATACATGTAGCTAGCCACATGCATATGTGTTTTCTGGATCAGAAAGATCCAGAAAGAATCCAGCCTTTAAGAGAAACTTAGAATAAATTAATGAGAATGAAAAGAATAAGATTTTTTACTATTATTATTCTAATGGGGAAGCTTTCCCAGTTATATCTGAAGGTAGTTTTTTTTATTATTATTATTTCAATAATACAATCTCTTTGGGGAAGGAGGACTCCATTTATAAGGCAATATGTGTTATTGTTGTGCCATTTCTGTTTAGAACATTCTATAGAGTCTTAAAGGAAACAGATGCTTGGAAAACACTTAAGCAGTTTTGAGGATATTGCCTTAACATACTGTCTCTGTTTCAAAAAGTTTAGAAGAAAAAGGCAAGGCCTGAACATTATGTGCATGTGCATGCAGAAAGCAGTTGCAACAAGCATCTGTAAGAGAGCTGCCGAGCCTATAATAAACACAGTTATCCAGATGTGTCAGTGTGCAATTCAGTTAGTTTCAAATTAAACCTGTCAATTACTTTGGTGAATGTGGAGTTTTTAGACAGGCTGGTGGGTGTGTTTGCGCTGTGGTTGCTGCAGCTCCTGTGGACACACCTGAGTTAAGCTTCCTAACTGGGTGCTGCAGGCAAAGTCACTGCTGCAGCACAGAGCCCAGTGCAGGCCACTGCACGAATATTTGCGCAGCTGTTGGAGAGGAGGATTTGCAATCTGCTGAGTTTCATGCTGCTGCTGACGCTGGTATACAAACATTTCAAGGGATGTGGATGCACAAAGCCTGTCCAATGCAACTGGTCTTAGTCTTCTTTGGGAACTGTGGAGATGCTTAAACAGTGTGTTAAAATTGTATTTTATGCAAAGATCCTCCATCTGGCACTGAATGAGCAACTTTCAGAACCTACCAGCAATGGAGCTATCTCCGTGGGGTTACTCTTGGTAATTAATTACTCTGAGAGATGGAATCAATTAGCTGGATATAACAGTGCTAAATGGAATAATATGGCTTCAGAGACCTGAGTTAGTGCCTAATCTCAAGGACTAGTTATATTCTGGAGCTGACTGGTTATCCAGGTTTTCAAGACAGGCTTCTGTATAACTTAACACAGAATAGCTGCTTACTACCTGAGCACTCCTGAAAATGCTGCTGCCTTTATAAGTTTTTGGAAAATGTTCCTTTTCTGTAACGGTTACATCTGTCAAGCAGAATTTCAACCATAATGAAACCTACCAGATTTAAATTTTACAGGGAAATTAGTCAATTTTTCAACCACTTTCCCATAGTCTCCAACATGACTCCAAAAAATAGACAATAGCGTTTTGCAATCTCTTTTAACAGACATCTACTGATCTCATGATGTCCACACCCATTGTGTGAGCAAGTCATTTGATTTTTCACTATCAATGCAGCTTCCACAGGTAAGTGCCAAAATAAATATTCAGAGAACTTATATCACTGAATGGAGCGATTACAATCTGTAGGATTGTAACCGCTCCCAAGTTTGGTGGTAGAAATAATTATTAGTGTGCCGCATATGTACCTCTTGCTCTTTCATTGGTTTTGTTTTTGTTTTTAAATCATCATAAAGGTGTAAGGAAAGCAGAACTGCTTGTCCTGGTTGGAGTGCCACAGTATCACTGGTACCTGGGTAAAATGTATCCAGTTTCTTAAGCAATAGTCCTTGTGAAATGTGAAATCTGTTTCAACTGATTGAGGTATCACTTCATTCTGAAATACTCTTTTTGGACATTCTTTTGTCCCTACTCTTTGTTGTCATTATACAGCTTTGGATTCTCAACTGTAGTATTGAAGAAATAAAAACTATGTTTACTGTTGAGTCCTTTTACAAAATTGTGTTGTGGATGAAGGTCAGATGCACAAACATCAGCCAGCCTGATTCTGGGAACTGTTTCCAGTGGTGGCCCAGGTGTGAGGCAAAAGTGAGTGACAGTTAAGGATACAACAAAGAATCTGATTCAATAGTAGTCAAGAAGTATCAAATATGAGTACATTGCAGACATTTAGATAAGCATATTTTGTAAACTAGAAAACATTTTGTTTTACCTTCATTTCATAGTAGTTGTGAGAACTGTATAGCAGAACTTCACAAATCACTTGGAGAAATCATTGGCATTTACTATACATAAATGCAAAACAATTGCAGTGAACCTTTCCTTTATGAATTGTTTTTGTTTGTAAATCTTGGAAGGTGGCCCACAACATGTCTGGTGGCCTGATCCTTCCATATCATGTCATACCCGTAGGAACTGAAGGAGCCTTGCTTAAGATGATCACAATTGATTCTAGTTGAATTAAATCTGTGTGGACCTTCTAGAAAACTCTGGAGTCTGACTGTATCCTATATATTTGTTGCCACTGACCTGCTAAAGCTTAATCAATTTAAATACATATGAAAGGAGTCCACATCAAATCTCAGATTTCTCTTAAATAGGCAGAACTGAAGTAATGAGGTTTGCTTTTCAGAGAAGTACTGTAGTTTTTACTCACTGTTGTTGCTTTAGTAGGTGTCCAAGGACAATTACACTGATCTGTCATGATCACTGTTTGATCGTAACATAGTTGTGATGAGAAATCAGACTCGGGGTTTCTTTTGTATTAATAAATAGAAAAAAGTCTATGTAAAACAGCAGATGAATTTGTTTAATAACAAATCCTGTACAATCTAAGTGAAATTATTTCAAAGGAAAGTAGCCAAAAGTATTATCTGAAAGCTGATATTAAGAAAATAAGAAAGCCAATATTAATATACAATCACGTTCTTAACATTATCCTAGCAATTTCTTGTGGTTCCTGTGACACAGTCTCTGTTACAGCCTCCAGGTAACCTGATTTTTCTGTCTTACCTCATCTTCTTACCTCTTTCACCAACCACTGGCTCTGATTCTAATCATTCATAGTTCTTTCTTCTTCATCCATGACCCCTGTGGTCTTGTTTTGGTTGGAATAGACTAAATACCCAGGTATGCCTTCTTCCATGTGATTTTTACCTCTTATTTTAAAGCACCACTGGAAATATCTAACATGTTGATTTGTTCACAGTTTTGTCTTCTAACTGTTCCATATCTCTTATTATTAGAGTTCAAAATGAAAAGTAAACACCATTTTGTACTATCAATATCATTTAAGGTGTAATGAGTTGCAGATTAGCATGAATAAACTAAATTAGAAGAATGATTTCATTCACGACTTACTATTATGTTTTGTTGTAACAGCTTGCTGTGATAAGCACTTACTGGATGTATTTTTGAGTGAGATCAGGGGCTGCAATAAATTACTGATGTCTGTGCTTGAATTTTGATTATTTATTTCTTAATCTGGTCTAGTGGAAGGTGTCCCTGTCCATGGCAAGGGGGGTTGGAACCAGATGATCTTTAGGGTTCCTTCCAACCCAAACCATTCTAATGTATTTCTAGGCTTGCAACTTACTACAAAAAGCAGAATGTAACAAGAAAACGAGATTTTTGTAGTTTTGGAGGTGCAGACCTGAGCAATGCTACCCTGAGTCCTCTCCCTGAGTTTTCCAGTCATTTCTACAATTTGAAGACAGTCAGTGACAGAAATGGACATTAAATGATGAAATGGATCATTTGTCTCTAATAATTCTCATTAAGAGAGATACTGAAAAACCACTGTGTGCATTCCTGCGGTTCCTCTTGCTCTGGATTTTCTGTGCTGTGCCTGTTGTCAGCTTACAAGGCACTGGGAGCAGATGGACGAAGATCAGCAACTATTTTCCTTCAAAACCAGGGAGAAAAAGCCTTCAAGCCTTTCTCCTTATGCAATTGAAGTGTGTATAAAGAGGTTTAAACAGGTTTTGAAGTGTAAGGCCAAGAAGCAAGAGAAAGGAGTGAGAAGGGGCAGCCTGGAATTGAACAGGACTCCTGCATTTAGCAGCAGATAAGCTGCGTATGAGGGAGCTGGGATCTTCTGTGCTCTCCTTGGAGATGGTGCATGAGCGTTAGTGAAGGCTGTCCCTTTACTGGTGTAGGTGAGCAAAACCTTTCTGAGACCTGCTCTGCAATAAGAGGGCCTGGGTGGTACACTGGTAGGGAAACAGCAATTCAATATGTGCAAAGTGCACCCTACCATATTTTGCAATAGGTTCCCCATGTCGGTAAGCTCTTACTCGTGCTTCCAAACAACACACACAGCCCAGCTTTCTGGAGTGGCTTTTGGTGGTGGCAGTGCACATGGTTTGTGCTTTTCAAAGTGTGGCTCTGTGCTCACATTTCTCTGCAGGGGAATGGAGTTTCCTCACTCAGGAATATTTGCTCTTTCTGGTTAGCCCTTTCTGATGGCAACTAATAAATAAGTTCACTGTCATTTTCTTCTGCTGGAGTATCAGGCACAGTTATTGGTAGTAACCAAAGTCTTCTGTGGTTCCAGGGGGATAAGTTTTCCAAAAGGATATTTTTAATACATATTTACAACTTATTCAAGCACCAGTGATGCTCACAGGCAGTTTGGTTCTCATCTTCTATAAA
The DNA here is from genome assembly GCA_013399115.1 of Anseranas semipalmata. Lineage (NCBI taxonomy): Eukaryota > Metazoa > Chordata > Aves > Anseriformes > Anseranatidae > Anseranas > Anseranas semipalmata. The sequence goes on from VXAA01006952.1 coordinate 8,467, forward strand.
ACATGGCAATCAGTAGGAAGACGGGATTCTCTCATTTACCTTGTTAAAGTCCCCATTTCTGTATTAAATAAATTATATAAAATTATATATATATATATATATCTCCTCGGTTTTGTATTATATAAGAGTCACAGCACATACTTTCTTATTATAGATAAAACAGTGCCCTAACTTTAACTTGCTGCCTTTGTCTTTTTTTCCTTTATACCCCAGATTTGTCTGGGGGTATAGAATAATGAACCTGATTCCAAGTTGTTTAAATTCTGTTAAAGGACATAATCACCTTTTCATTTATGGTAGCCATGAGAAAAAGCTTGTTTAGACATGATTATTTTAATACATCAGGTTTATGCTTAGAATCTTCCAGAAAAGAGTTATCTGCACATCTGTGGAATAAACATTGCATTTGTGATAATTTGTTATCAGAGATACTTCCAGTTAGAGGTTTTCTGCTTCCATGCTGCTTTTTTAGAGGCAACCTCATCAGAGATTTAAGCTTATGGTTGATACCGTATATCGCAGGAAATATTCTTAAGGATGTTATCAGTAGTGTATGAAAGATTTTTGATCTCTCTAGAACTGCCAATGCATGATAAGGAATATTCTCACAAAGACTACAGAATTCAGCTCTGTATATTTTAAGAGTGTTGCAGATACCACTTTTAGGGTATTCAAATTACTTAGAGAATGTGGATGGTTTTGTTCCCACCTATGCAACAGTAAAGCATTTTCTTACTAATATGAATGACACAAGAAAGGACTTATTCATGGTGCTGTTTTAGTCCCTGGATTTGTTTCTTTCTCTGAGAGACCTGGTTCAGCTCAGACGGCTTGTTGTGGGACAGTGAATTCAACTGCATGTGTGTTATCCAACCAAAGGTTTTGTGTTGGGGCACTTCGAGAAAGCAGCCTTTATCTGCAGCTACTTTGTTCTCAAGTTCAGTGAAATCCAACAGCTTTCAAAGTTAGGATCAGCCCCACAATTTAATAAAGGTGTCATTTTATTTCCCAATATTGTTCTTATGAGCTTGGTACTTGTGGGTCTCTGTGGAAATGAATAAAGTTGAAGCACCACTTGAAATTAAAATATACTTCACCTAGACACAGTCCTCGTGGCCTTCTTTCAGTTATTAATAGCATTTCATGGATACCTGGGAAATGCTTTCATCACACAATCCATGAAATAATACCCAACGCTGAAAGATAACAGCTTCATTTCAGCTGGATGTTGAACACCTTCAGTCCTTGACAATTTCAGCAGGACAAAGGAAGGCTTAGGGCCAACAGAAGATGCTTAATGTGTTACAATGTGAGGCTAAATGAATTAAAAATAAAAGGAATCACTTATGTAAAACCGTGTATACATACAGTATCTTTTTGACACATTTTCTTTCCCTTTATTTAACAAACCCAAGGATGACAAACAAATCAACTTTATGCCAATATAAACTGAGGTCAGTGATTCCTGCCCTGTTCATTTCTATTACATGTGGCTGCATTTACCCTGCATGTCAGTAAGTGTTTTCTCTTTTTGATTAATAGTTATACACAGTCAGTGCCTTACCTTTTGTTTGTCTTGTAAAAAGCTACAAGCACTAGATTAGAAATGGAGGTTCACAGATTCATAGCAAGGCTGCCTTTTCTGTTTGATCAAGTTTTTACTCTCTAATATAATTTGAAGTAGTAAATTCCTTTATGCAGCACCTAACAAAATGGCTCAGTAGTGACTTTCAAATTACACCAAACAGTGAAATTTTCAAAGCTGTCTAGACACATCTTTTCACTAGAAATAATGAAGTTATTCAGTGTGTTTTTTAATTAAAAGTATTGTGTCTGTATCACCTATATTGCTCTGAAAATCACATTAAATTTGATTAATTATTTGGCATCAGATTTTTTTTGTTTAGTGCTTAGTTTGAGTTAGATGTGGTTTATTTCTATTTACTACAAAATTATTTTACATCTCTCTGAACACAGAAAAAGACTGTAAAGTAACAGCAAATTACTGTTGTGAAAACTTCCTTTAACTGTTAAGTATAGTCCACAATAGCAATATGAATCAGAATTCTATTTATGGAGCTCTTCAGGATGATAACTGAGAGTTTTTGTGTACAAAGATCTTCCCAAGTCTTTTGGGCATGATTTGTGCTTTGGCTGTCAAATAAATGGTTGGTCAAATCTGGTGTTAGTAACAGTAATATTAATTTTGTAATTTAGTTTAATGGCCTCAACTTGTTAGATTTCTACCCAGCACTGCTGGGGACTTGGAGGATATGAACAAGGAAATTCTCTGCTTAGAAAGCTAAGTGTGGTCACAAGTAAGTGTGACTCTGAGATGTCCAAGAAAACTTGGTAGTCAAATGAGAGACTTAGAGCTTCGGAGGAAACAACATAGGGAACAAAGGGCTGTCAGTGCTTTTACAGTCCTTCTGAGGAGAAATACTTGCTCCAAGACATTAACTAATTGTTGGTCACTGCTCAGGTGTTTCTCACCATTTTGAGCATGGAGACACAGCTGATCAAAAATTTCAGATTTTTCTCTGGAATGCCTGGACCAGCCATTTGGACTGTCCATGCTTCTGAAGGGGGGCTTCCTCTGAGAAATACCAACTTTTTGTTTGAGGATAAAGTCCAGTGGTTTTCTCATAATCAGTCTCCTAAATGGGTCTTATCCACTCAGAATAAAACCACAAGAAATCACCACATGGAAGACTTGTCTGAGGTTGAAAGCACTTTTGTGCCTTCAGAAGTGCACTTTTCTGTTCAGAACTAGCATTGAAATGGCTTGATTTTATGAACCTCTAACTGAAAGCATATTTAGAAGACAAACCATATGATTTAGGATACTAGATTACCAGCATTTGTCATTCACCCTGTCCTCCCCAAATAATGTTGTTTTGTTCCAAAGGGCTAAGGGAACAAAGGTAATATTTTACCATATAAATATATTCCAGAAAGTGACTTGAGTGGTCAGGTATTTTAAAAAGCATTACTTCTCATGTCACCAGTCTGACAAATAGTGTTGTGACAGCTGTAGAGGTGCAGAGATCGGCCATTGAGTGAAACACCGTACTAAAACACATCAGTCAAGACACTGCTGATCGGGAAGACTCTTTGTTGCAAATGTACACTGAGGAGCTCCTCTGCACTGGCTTCTCCTGATGCTTCCAGTCTGAACACAGACCTGTGCTGGGCTTGAGCTCTCTTGGTGGAGCAGAGTTAAAATTAATGAATCAACAGCTGTTTGCACTACCCATTGTGCAAATGTGGTAATAATTTGCTTGCTTTTGAAATTTGTAGCTGTTTGTGCTGTTATATGAGATTCTGCTTTGTTTCTTCTCATTCCTAACAGCAAACCCTAGACTAAGCTACCCATTGCCTGCCAGTACTCTGACTAACATTTCGTACTTGAGCAGCTGAGGAAGCAAGGTTCCTGGTGTACTCTGCTCTCTCTGCGTTTACCGATGCACTGCCTCGATACTTCAGATGAAAGTCCCATCTGGCTTTAACACTGTGGCTGCAAGGCAGATGTCAACTCCCCCTGCTTTTCTTTCTTTCTTTCTTTCTTTCTTTCTTTTTTTTTTTTCATTTCCCTTTGATAAGTCTCTCTGTGCAAGATAGGCAATAATCTTTATGTCATGGGTGCTTCCCCTTTCACCCTGCAGCAGCAGAAAAGCACTTGAGAGGCAGTGGTGACCTCAAGGTAGATTTTTCTTACTATTAATAATTTAAGATTCTGCCTTTGGAGGAAATTTGGAAAGTACCACGTTCTTGGTGGGGCTCTAGCAGATGTGGGGGGGGGGTTCTCCCAGCTTCAGCTGCAGAATGATTGACACATGTGCTGGAGTAGCAATTACTGCAGTGAGTTACCCTAAGGTTGAGCACCTGGACTGCTAAAAAAATATGTCCTAAAAAAATCTTCTGCTGATAGATGCAGACTAGATTGGCTTATTTGTTTATTTTTAAAATCTGAATGTTGTAGTTACCATATATCGCTCTGTTCCAGTTTTAAGTCTGCATGAAACAGCTACTCGCTGTGGCTTTCCATTGCAGATATCTGCTGTGATTTCTGCATTTCTTTCATCTTCTGTGAAATTGATTGTAATCAGTTCAGTAGGCTGCCACCTACTTCCAATATCTGACCATTATGTAAGACTAAATTTATTAATGTCTAAGCAAGACATCTACAGGGCGTTTTTAAAGGCATGAACAGTAATGAGGTGTCCCTGTCCCAGCTGACCTAAGATGTGTTGTGTTGACTTGCTGTGATTATATACATATCTGTCATAAGAAAAGTCCCCTTAACACTGGAGGTGAACGTAGAGGCACATAGTCACTAAAATATATCTTTTGTTACTTCTCTACTGTTTTCCTGATTATTGCCATCTGGAGCATAATGACAGCGATCCAGCCTGTTTCACCGGTACAGCCTCACAGAAGAGATCAGGTGGCACTTTTATGCACCCATGACAAAAAGTACAGAAAATCTTGTGTTATACTCCAAGGCTATTGTGTAGACACTGCATGAGCAATTGTATGAGCTCTGGGTTGAGAGAGAAATGTCATAGCATCCTGAAATTTCAAAGGTAAGGCATTGGTCTATGGTAGTACCACTCCTATTACTGTAATTAGGTTACTTACAACTAAAATATTGAATTAAACTATTTTTCAACAGTTGCCAGGAGTATTCGGATAAATACAATTGGCTAAATGGATAAATCAGATAAATTGGATAAATGGATAACTTAGAACCAGTAAAAGCAATGCATTAGCAGAGAAAGAAATTTTGCTATTTTACTTACTGAAGTTTCTAAACAGTTTTGCAACTTTTTAAAATCTTTGCATTCTTTTGTGATATTTTGTGTTATTTTGTAGAAAAAAAATGCTATCTTTCATATTTTTAGAATGTTAGGAGATTTTCTAATGACTATTGTAAAGTTACACTTTTCAGAACATGTGAATTACTGCAACATTACTTCCTTTATGTGTACTAAAAAGGTTCCAAATTTAAACGTAAGAAAATGCAACACATGAAGAGTTTTACAGTTTTTCTTTTTCTATTCTTTTTTTCTCCAGAAGAGGAATTAATGCCAGATTGAAAACTTTTGCACTGCATGTGTTGCTCATTGCAGAAAAAAACAATGACTTTGTGGTAAGTTTTACATTCATCAGATGTTGCAGGTAATTTTTTCTGGACTCTTATCTTAGTTTATTTTGAAGTTTCCTTTAAAAACAAGGTGGTTTTTTTTTCCCCCCTTTTATTAAGCAGACACAAAAGCAGGCTGTGACCACAGAAGGACTTCTGCAAATGCTAATTTCATGCATGTGAATATTCTAGTTGAAGTGGAACAATTTTCATGTTTAATGTAAAACATAATTCCTTTTAGAGAAAAAAAAAAAAAGGATTATTTGTGAATTAAAATGTAACAATTAGTGTTATTTCAAAGATAAATGTCAGAGTAACTTCCAAAACCAGCCGTGAAATTGGAAAAGGTCCCTGATGGTGCATATATAAAGTCACCATCAGTGATATGACGGCAAAGGAGCTGGAGGTGAATGAGGCATGAACTACACATCACAGCACAAGCAAGCATTTATTTGCACAAGTGAGTCATTTGTATCGTTCAGTTTAAATCAGTGGGATTTATCCTAGGTGGCCAATAGCAGTAAACAGTGTCTTAAAAGCACCTGTCTTAATTTGTATCAAGGAACACACTATATCCAAATCTCAGAATATCCTTGAAGAAAAAATTATAAATTTGGAAAGCCTTGTGTTATGAGTGGGATTACAAGCTAACCATGTAATTGGACTATATCACAAAAACCAATGTCCTACCTAAAAAGGAAATATTTCTAGCCTGTGTATTAAACTAAAGTGTGTGTGTGTGTGTGTGTGTATGTGTGTGTGTGTGTGAAACAATGGATGAAACAATAAGTTCTAATTATTCTGAATGTGTTTATAAATCAGATGTTTTTCTGAATTGCATCCTGGTCTCTGGGTGTAAACCTGGCTTAAGAAATACAGGAGACGGAGCTAACATCCAATATCACCCTGCAGTTGGCTGTGGAGGGGGGGATTGCACAGTTGCTGTCACCTTTTAAAAGAATATTCAGTACCAAGAGCATCTGTTGTCTGCTCAGATCAGTTTTGACTTTGACCTGTTTTTTTTGAATCTGTGCTGTTTAGCTGACTTATTTAAAGTTTATAAGCAAATAAGGAGTTTATAAGGCCAGCAACCTAGGATATTACGTGAAAAGAAAGTGAGTGTGGACTGGCCCATTGTACAGTGTTTTAGGAAAAAAGAAAAACATCACAAAAGTCTTGGAAGGTTGTAATTTCAGATTTTCCCTTGTAATTCCCACGTAATTTAAGACTTGAAAGTGATACTATAATGTGTATTAATTTTTACTAAGGTTGAAGCCAGTTTGTCCTAACATGGCTGTGATCTCTGAATGTTCACTAGCATTGCCCAGAGTCTTGCCATCACCAGACATACTCACAGAAAGACAACAGTAATACAGACATGCAAATACATATATCAATATCAAGATTTTAAAGCTCACAGAATGCCCTTCAGTGCTCCAACTGAAAAAAAATATATTACTGAAATGCTGCCCTTACCTTCTAATGCCTGGTATCTGAGTATCTTTCAAGGTGACGACATTATTAATGCTGGTAGTTCCTAAAACATGCGATATACACATTCCTCTGCTTTTATTCTCTTTCAAGCTCACATTTTGGCTGACCAGACAAATACGAGTCACGGGTAGGTCTGTTCATGTGGGCTTGAAGTGGAGCAGAATGAGTCCTGCTATCCCCAGGGAGAACTTTTTAGCCATGGTCTTTTGAGACACGTAATTCTTAGTCAACAAATTGTCTTCTCACTGGTGATTGATTTACTGTGATCTTTCTCACTAATCCTTTTTGTGATTCTTCTAATTAATTGATGAGGGAGATTAATCTGAGTGTTTATGGACAAAGGGAAAACCCAACCTTAACAGAACATATTTCCACCCTTCTCTGTTAAGCTTTCTTTTTTTCTTCTCTTTCAGGTAATTACTACGTAGGAAGAAAATAATGCAAATATCAGCTAAAATGACTCATATCCTGGGTTTGCCAGGCACACCTCACTGTTGTATTTTTTTTACACCTACATGTGAATGCAATCTTCTTAAGAATGACAAATTGTGAACCTACTGTCTAAGGAAGCAGAGGTGTTTCATGTCGATGTGTCATTAAGTCCAGTTGAAACACAATCAAACAAAAATAAACCCAATGCCTTCGGAAGTAATCATGGGACATTGTCTCTGTTCCAAGGTCTTTGGATGTAATCATGTTATCATTCTAGAATTGATTCAAATCTTCCTGGGCACACAATTTCATTTCTGTGAGATTGGTACTCAATACAGTGAGTCTCATGCTTTTTTGCTAGTTGAGAGATGGTTTATAATACTTGAACCCATACAAAATTAGGATTGTGCAGACTGACAAAACTTGACTTTGGCTGCAGCCTTTCACACAAAATTAAAGTTTCAAAATTTTCTGAACTAATTTGAACCAGCAAAATAAATTTACACTGGATCAGCACATTACCACATGTGGTAGGAGAAAACCTAAAGGCAAGTTCACTGCTTTTCAGAACCACAGTCTTAAACGAAACTGTTGCATATGTTTTTTTTGTTGTTTTTTTTTTTGTTGTTGTTTTGTTTTTTTGTTTTGTTTTGTTTGTTTGTTTTTCAAAAAGAGAAGCTTCAGCTTACAAGATACATAGTTTAACACAGTTCTTATATCAAGTCCATCTCTACGGTCTTTGAACACTTTACAGACTTGCTGCGGTGGCTATGAAGCTCTGTTGCATCCTATGTGAAGGTTTTATGTCATTTCCTATATTTATAACTCCTTTATAAAATTTATCATTTTGCAAGCTATAAATGGAATATTTTTGGAAGTAAATTAGCAAAAGCTGTCATTTTTAAAGGTAACATCCTAACTTGACAAAGGAAAGAAGCCAATTTTTAATATTTAGTTTTCATTAAGAAGTAACTTTTTGTGGGCTGCAGTACCTCAGAGAAGTACATCTACTCTCCTTAAAGCTGAGGAGGCCTTCCAGCCTAAGAAAAGCCTTTTCTGCTTTTTAGCTCTTTGAAGGACTTTGAAATCTACTGGTGTGCCTGATGTGATTGCATGCTGTTATTCTTATTCCAAATGTGGAGTAACATGAGCAAGGCATCCCCAAGAGCTGTTCTGTCTTCCCAAAACTGCACAGACAGAAAACCCCAAGCAGTGGCTTCAACAGTAGGATATTCAACTACTTTGTGCAACCAAGAATGTCTTCAGTGAGAAGTAGACTGAAAATTCTGTTTGAAAATCATTGATTTCTGAATGTGGCTTTGAACCCAGTGTTTCCAAGCCCAGTACAGAATATAATAAATGTGTGGTCACTGCCACCAGAACAGTGAATGAAAGAAGAGGCTTAAATGAGAAGGCTGGGATGAGGTTGTCGAACTTTGGTCTAACAGGCAGCAGAAAGGAAACAGGGCAATGTGATATCAGAATGAAACAAGACATCATTTTGAGACCTTCAGTTTTTACACCTTTCCAAAGACAGCTCTACATCTAACGTTGCAAGCAAAGGTAAAAGAATGGATTTGTTCTCAGTGGTGCCAGGTGGAAAACATGTAGTTACCTGAGAAATAAATGTCCTCAAGTGTAGTGATTTAAAGAGAAATTATGATGTTTTAATTGCTTCAGAATAGATGAGAAGGTGGTCAAGGAAAACCTGAGGTATCAGATATTTTTGTGCAAAAAATTAGGTTTAAAGGATATGTCCAATAAAAGAGAAATAACAGAGAAACTAGACTTCACTTGCTTAGTCACAATCTTTATGTCTATGGCCTATCAGTGTGCTCAGAGCCAACCAAAAAGATGACTGTATCATTGGGTGAGTCATCAAAGCTGGCCTTTTTACTGAGGGATAATGCAGATGGCTCCATTTCTGACAATCTCACCCCTATTTCTTACTTGATGATTGTGGGAATCAAACTGGATCTGGAAAGGGAGGCCTGGCAACCAACTGAGACACGCAACAACTAGAAAAGCACTGTATTTCATAGGAAAGCCGAGTTGGAATAGTCTGAATCAGAGTTACTCCATATCAAGGTGTATGAAAGGAACAACAGTGCTGCCAAAGGAAGTAGTGCAAAGCCAGAAAGTGATGGATTTCACTTTACATATTGAACATTTATCTTCTCCCCCTGAGGTAATGAATTGAAATTAACTTCCCACCCCTCTACACCTCATTTACTCACTGGTGCCTGGGCACCAGTGATCTGATGATTTAAGGTTGAGAAATGTGTTAGTTAACATGCATTAATACAGGCAGTTACTCTGATGTTGTCACTGCCCTTAAGTTTTTGCCTTAAACCCCTGTTATATTCATGTGGAAGCTGACCACTTCTTAAGGATGTTGATCATCCCTTAGCCAGATGTGCTGCTGTGGGTGCAGGTGAGCTGTATTCAGGAGGTATTCTCCTCATCAAAGGAAGTGTTGCCTCACAAATGCATGCAAGTTGTGACACTGCTGGGTCTGAAAGGAGCAGTTTAAGACATGGCTTAAAACTGAACCCTGCCTGGATTAAAAGCTCTTTGTGTTAATGTAAGATTTGGAATTGGGGAATTAGTTATTCAGTGAGGGCTGATGACTCTTAGCATCGAGGGTGGAAGTAGAGTTGCATTATCCATACAAGGATTGACATGTGGTTGAGGACTGTCTCCTCCTATGGAAGAACTGCTTACCTTTTCCATTTGATGTCTCTGTGAAACTCTTCCTTCTACTCTTGGACAGTGGATTATGTGTCCATGACTTTCAGATGGGATTTCTTTCATGGACAGCTGTGTGAAGAATGTTTCTGTGTAGTCAGCAAGGGTGACACAAAACAGAAGCTTCAGGTAAGGTACCTAAATTGCCTCTGGAAGAGGCTGTCTGTCTCCATTCACTAGAGTTTAATGGGCCAATTGCATGTCTAACTTTTGAAGAAATGTCAATAGTTTTTAATCACCTTGAATATTGTGTTAGGGGAATTTTGCTTTCATTCTATAAAAAAAATGAATTTTTTTTTTGTTTTCATTTTGAAAGTGTTTGTATTTATCATAACAGTTATTGTACTACTCATTCCACATTTAGGTCACGTTCTATTTGTCTTCATCAAGTTAATAATAAAAAGACCATTTGGGACACTGTTGTTTTTGCACCAGTGTTCTGTTCCTGAAGGATTAGTTTTGATAGGGCATGTGGGATCTGGGGAGTCAGGAACAGCAGAGGTACACTACATCCTCAGCAAGATGGATGCTCAACACTAAATACAGAGATCCTCAGAGCTTGACGTGACCATTGCTACACTGGATGTGGGAAGAATTGGATCTGACAAGTTCAGCCATAGATTATGTCCTTGTAAAGCAGAAAGGTCTGGGGGCTTTCCCTAGTGAAATGTACAGTGGCCACAGAAAAATCAAACAGTTGCGCGAGCAGCTGAAATCAGTCTGTTTTCTTATGGGTTTGTACTGCAAAACTGGGTCTTTCAAGCATTAAACTCTACCCCTGAAGGGCAAAAATATATTTTTTTTTCTCTTGTCCTTGGCTGCCTATTATTATGAAAATTGTGGTCTCTGTTCTTCTGCCACATTTGGTTTAATTTGGCCTACTGATTCAAATGTAGTTTGTTGAAGGAGTCAGACCTGTTCAGCCCGTGGACCTTCTTCCAATATTCACCTTCCACATGGTTTTCTTAGTGCACTAGTTTTACCAAAGAGTGTGCTGAAAACTGGTGCAATGCTTTTAATCTCCCTTTCTGCCCATCCTTACTGTCTGGAAAATGAAAGGAATGATTTTCTTTCCTCATTAAGGATTGTGAGATCCTCATCCCCAGTACCAGAGAAACATGGACATAATGGAGAGGCTCCAGTGAAGGACTACCAAGATGATGAAGGGATAGGAGCATCTCTGCTATGAGGAAAGGCTGCGAGAGCTGGGACTGTTCAGCCTGGAGAAGAGGAGGCTCAGGGAGATCTAATCAATGTCTGAATTACCTGAAGGGAGAATGCAAAGAGGATGGAGCCAGGCTCTTTTCAGTGGTGCCCACTGACAGGACAAGAGGCAGTGGGCACAAACTGGAACGCAGGAAGCTCACTCTGTACATCGGGAAACACTTCTGTGCTGTGCGTGTGGTGGGGGACTGTCACAGGTCACAGCCAGAGAGGCTGTAGAATCTCCCTTCTTGGAGATCTTCAAAAGCCACCTGGACACGGTCCTGGGCAACCTGGTCTGGGTGGCCCAGCCTGAGCGGGGGGTTGGACCAGATGGACCCAGAAGTCCCTGCAAACCTCAGCTATTCTGTGATTCTCTGACTCTGTGAAAGGTAAAGGAAATGTATTTTTTGTCCAGCAAAATTTCTTAAAGGCTCCTCTGGCACTGAACATTAGGAGATGTGATTCCACGTTATGGTTTTCTGGTGATAAATCCGTTTAAAGTTTTTCATCAAATTACCATCCCTCAGTAATATGTGGGGGAGTGTGCTTTGAGCCAGTGAGTGAAACGAACTGGGTTGAAAATAGTCTTCTAAAATGTGGAACAGCAACCTTGACAACTCAGCCTTTAATATGTTCTTGATGAATGACTAGCCCTGCATCACAGGAGGATTCCTTGGTGGTAAAGTGTCTTTTCTATGTTGTAAGATAGTTCCATTATTGGTTTTTGTTTGTTTGTTTTCCTGTTGCTCTGATTCAAGGTCCATTTTGTATGAACTTTTAATCCCTTTAATTTCTGGGACAGTTAATGTGTAAACTGCTTCCTGACCTTCTCTGGAAAAAATACCTTAATTATTTATATATTAGTTTGATAATTGCTTATTCTCCATATATAGTTACTTAATATATCAAATAAAGAAGTTACACCTGTAGATGTTTTATAGGTTGCTGTCTAGACTGCCAAAAGCAGTAACAAAAAAGCTTACATAAGTGGGATCTCATAAACTCATTTTCTTTGCTCCCTTCCTTATGGTCTTTCATCAGTGCAAGACAAAAAGCAACATGGCAAGTTTGTAAATTACAGTCTTTCAAACACTCAATAATAACTCGAGGACAGAAATAAGGTAATGGGATATGTACAGGTGTGCAGGGTGGTCATCTTATACTGAATAAATAGTTGTGAGGGTCAAGAGATTTCCAGGTACTTTCACAGTTCCTCCTCCTCCATGTCTTCATACTTTTCCATTAAATATTTTCAGTACAAATGGCATGAAAGCAAAAAAATAAAGATAAAGAATAAAGAAAAAGAAAAAGAGAGGTGATCAAAACATAAGCATCACAAAGACAAAACAGACAAATTTAGCAATGGATCCCATGTCTGTGTCAGATGTGAGCAGTGAATCTCTAAAAAATTACCTGTGGGATATCTCCTCCAAGAGATGCATTGGAGATAGTGGTTTGGCAAAATGAAATCAGGAACTCCACCTTCAGAAATCAGAACTTCTTTCTTCTGTTTGTTTGTTTGTTTGTTTTTGTAAAGAGTCCAACCATCCAGTTAATAGGAGTTTCCTGTAGGTGCTTACGTCTTCAGGCTTGTGTTTCAGGGGATGTTAGGGATGTTGTCACTGACTAAGGGAGAGCATAGTGCTTCCTTTCTGTTCTTCTCGTGTTCACTAGTTTTACTGTGTAGCTTTTGTATGAAGCATTTGCAATGTTCAGAATGCCTTCCTCATATTTCAGGGACAAGCCTAAGGCAGAGATTTCAAAATTGTATTCAGGGAGGGCCAGACAGTGAATGGGACATCATGCTAGGCAGCTAAATGTATCTGCTGGGACATCGGTGATTTAAAAAGTACCTTTCCAGGCTCCAAGCAAGAGTTGTGCAGGTTGTGCTTGGGAATCCCTGCTCTAAGTCACCCTGAAGAAAGCAATTATATTGCAACAGTTTTGACTCAAGGGCATCTGTGCCAAAATCATTAATCAGATAAAATACTCCTATGAATAGGGACTGCAGGATCAGGCACCATATGTAATACAACTATATCTTCTGACAACTGGAAAAAAGTATTCAAGTTTTAACGTTGGATGGGTGTTGTCATTTTTGATGGCAACAGAACCCCGGAATTTGCATTAATTGTAAAAAATGCAATGACTGTACTGTTTTAACAGTTGGCACGAGGAAGACCTCATTGAGAACAAGTGAGTCATAGAAAGAACTAGGTTTACACACAGTAATTAACTTCTCTTTGTCCTTGTGTATGATCTGTTAGATGTTGGCACTTGACCATCATGATAAAGGAGATCAAGATACCTGTTGTGAAAAACTGCCTCATCCTCCTTTTTTTTTTTTTTTATTTTTTTATTTTTTATTTTTTTATTTCTGTAGACAGAACATTACTTTATTAATTCTACATCACTCTAAAATGCCAACTTGGGATATTTAACAGATTGTGTTATATTCACAAAACTCTGGTGAAAAGTATAGCAGGCACTGAATGCAGCATGTATATATGATTGTGTGTATGTGGTGATACATATATGATTTTGTAAATCACAACATATAAGCAAGTTCTGCAGTCTGTGATTATCTGGAGTCGCCCTCCTGGGAGCAATTTAATTGACTTCTGTGAAATGTCTGTATGTGTGAGTACTTAAGCTAAAAAACTTGGAGAACTACATTAGTAAATTAAAGTTTGCAAGATCAAGGCTGTAAAGCATTAAAATTAGACTTCCTTATACTTGCAGTTTGTTTTGTGTCCCTATGGTTTATTTTAGTTTTATGTACAGTATAAATTACGTACTGAAGCTCAAACCTTTGAAAGGTACAAAGACAAAATGCAAAAGTTTTGTAGCATGGTTGCTTTTTCTGACTGGTTGTCTTCATTTGAGTTACAGTTGTGTGTGCAAACATAAACTTTATTTATTAATGGGTATATTTGGCATTATTTTTGTAACCAAAATTTCTCACCTGACTATATTTAGCAGAACTGGCTTGCTCTGTTAGGAAGGAGAGAAAAGGAACTTCTATGAAATAGTAGGTTTTCATTTACAACTTTAATATTAATATATGTTTTTACACCAGTGACATGCAAATACTTTACAACTCCTGTTCATTGTTGGCAAGTGGAAACTAAAAACACATTAAGATTAAACTGATGAGAACTTATGTGACTAGTATAATTTTGCTGTCGAAGATGAAATCCAAAAGAAAACAAATAGCATAAATCAAACTTATATTTAAATCAAAAGCATTTGCCCTAATTTTATACATTATGCTTAGTGCCAAGAGCAACATGTGTGTGTGTTCTAACACACATTTTTACCCACATGGTGAACCTTTACATTTTCCTTACAATTCTTTGTTGAGATCAAAATAAATGGCATGCTCCACTCAGTTATTTATTTATTTTTTTTTTCAAAAGCAAAATACCACCACTATATTCCTCTTTGATTTGTGTTTGTGACCTATCTGAACATGCTCAAGGAGGCAGGGTGAGGAAACCTTGGGAGCACTCACTGGATGGGAAAAACATCGGTGCTGAATCACTGGCTTCAGTAGCTACCCCAGGGACAAGATGAAATCAGATTAATTCTTTCCAGATCCCCCTGGCCAAGTGAGGAGGGCCTTGTGCGCTGATTGCAGGTACTGCAGGTTCCTGGCAGGCAGGACAGTGCCAAAGATTGGTCACATCAAAAACAAGTTGAATTTTCAGGACCAGGTGTAAACTTAATGCTTGGTCAAGAAAAGCGGAAAGGTAGTAGCATCCTGTCCCCTATTGAGTCGCAGTGCTTCGACATTTGGAAAGGGTCCCTACTATCTTTTTAACTATGGGTTGACTTCGTTTCTATTTGTATTTGTTACTTTTTTCTTGTCAAAGGATCTCTGCATAGGAGGACAATATAAAGTAATAGATGGCATAGTAGTTTTCTTTGCTGGTGTGAGTTTTCTAGTGCATGATTGAAATTTGACAAGAAAAGCCTTTAAGTAGGTCTGTAAACATGCATATTTCTGTTGTGGTGAATTGGACCGCTATTGTCCCTAGAGTTGTGCACATGTTAAAGTGCTTTGCTGGATCAGGGCCTAATTTTGAATCATTTTCAGTTCTTTCAGTTCTCAGCTTACTAACGTTGATAAGGTTGTGTAGCAAGAATAGCTTTGCTTTGATTTTGTTAAATGAGCCACACCATAGCCATGAAATTTTTGGAGTAAACAGTGTGCTTTTCTAGATGGCGGTCTGTATTTTCTTTTACTTCTTTCACATGTTCTTTTTTCCATTTACAGTAGTAACAAAATGTTATTTCTTCATGCGAGAAGAGAAATGTCTTTAAATAAAGCCATTAAATACCTGAATACACACAGCTCTTAGACCTATCTGAATGATTGCTCATTTATGAATCCATTTTTATTAGCATTTCTGTTCCTGGGTTTGGATTTTTTTCCCCCTTTTGTCAGAAATATTCCTTTCTAACCATTGAAACTAGTAGAACTGCTTCTAGTTAATTCTTTATTTCCTTCTTCTCTCAGCTTGGACAATTAACTATCCAGAAATCCAGCGTAATTTTTTATCTACAGTTTCTACTTTATTGACTTGATTGTTTTTTATGCATGTGCAGCAATAATTGAATTGTACATGTTTTAAGAATGTATTTACTTTTTATTCAGATTCTGTTTTAAATCACAGATCTTTACTTGTCTTAAGCACGGTGAAATTCATGTGTATAAGCTGTCAGTTTTGTACAAAGTCTTAACCAATTATCCTAGTTCAAGGATCACAGAAGCTGATCATCTTGAATTACTTTTGCTGCCTTGAAGCAAAAATAAACCCAAGAAAGTAAGGCAAAATAATTTTGAAAATATTTTTAAAAGAAATTTCTACTGAAATGCATATGAAGTAGATATAAAAAGGATAAACTGGTAGAATTTGTGAATCTATTTCATGTGAGGTACAAATGTACCCTTAAGCTTAAAGCCAGTATATGTTTTCAGATTTGTGCTTTAAAGTTTGAGCACATGTATGAAACTATGACCTCACTAAAGTCAAGGACAAAACCGCTGCTGGCTTCAGTGGACTCAAGGCTTCTCCAAAATCAGGAACCATTATGTAAGAATTTCTCTCTAAAGCAAAAAACTACTATGTCATCACAGGGAACCACGGATTTGTGTATTCCCTTCACCTTAAGCATATGGCAAATCTCACTGACACTAGTGTAGAACATCATTGATATTACAACCTTTATGCTTAAATTTAGGCCTATACATGAAGTTTGAATGTGTTTGTACAGCCTGCTGTCAAAAAATACAAATAAGATTGTTTTTGCTTGTGATTTTGTTGTTTAATGCTACTTGTCCATGCCTAATAATGATAATAGCTTGAAGACGATAAAGCTACCCTGTGACTTATTCCTTTGCCATGAAAAAAGGGACCCAGTGGCACTGGCAACCCAGTGAGAAGTTAGATTCCATTTCTTGAGAGCACTTTGCATTCATCCCATGCTATATTTAGACCTAAAAAATTGAAATTAGTGCAACACCTCAACCTGCTCGTACTATGCAGACTATTACCCTTATGGAGGATCTGCTGATTTGGTTTGGAGAACATTTCTGTTCTTTACTAAAATACAGGCCATACAAGTAGCTTGCAAGCAGAATGGGCATGGTCTTTCTTTGATGTTATTTCTCCTTGCTGACTCAAAGACTTACCTGGTAAACTGCTATTGTGCAAATTACCATGGGATGGAGAGAGTTGAACCCTGAGGTAACAATATTCATATGGACAACAGAATTCAACATTTTCTTTGAAGTGTGCCCTTGTTCAGAGCATGCCTACTTAATGTGTTACCCCTCTTGTCGAAGGCTCATGTGGAAGTACAAATATTGCACAAACGAAATGCTGGACCTTGCTCAGGCTTGTATTTTACTCATAGCCAATATTCCAGCATGGCAGTTTACTTTTCTTGAATATTTGTGCCAAGAAAACAAAACAGCTCAGAAGTGAATGTGCAGTTAAGAGATTTCTTAAATTCAAATGGGTTAAAGTGTTCACTTTTACTGAGCCCTGTACCAGTTCTTCTCTTTCTTTAGCAGAATCTCTCTTATGTACAAGGCAATTTTTTGTGACCTGACAGAAAGTTTTTCAACACCATTTTGCTGTGTGTTCCTGCCAAGTAAATGCACTAGTAGCATTCCTTATTGTAGTAAAGATCCACGTTCCTAAATCCTACCTAATCTGTCCAAGTATAAACATGGATCTATGTGTTTTACTTCAATTCCCTAATCCTCTGTCAGACATCTTATTTTAGTCCTAGCAGGATTAGTACACTTCCCTGAGCTAAAAGAGAGCATGAAGGAGCTTCAAGACTCGTTAATGTAAAATTTATTTTTCCATGTGTTTGTTCTTCAAGAGTTGAAGTGGATATTGTTCCTTTTAGCAAAGATGTATTTTTGCAAGAAAGTGATTACCTCTAAATGCACTGCATTCATACAATAATCCAGACTGTTGCACAACTACACTATCTTCTGCACTTGGAATGTATATGTCAAGAGGATCTGATTTCAGATGTTGCCCTAACTCCTCCAAAACATCAGCAATTAATTTCAGAAACCTCAGGAATCAGTTAAAGGGTGGTACCAGTTCAAAGCTGTCCAGCATTCTTCTTGGGGAAGTGTCACGGATGTGTTGTCCTTCCCATGGAAGGAATGAACCTATTAGAGTTAGCCCAGAGGAGGGCCACAAGGGTCACAAGGTTGATCAGAGGCTGGAGCACCTCTCCTGAGAAGACAGGCTGAGGGATTTGGGGTTGTTCAGCCTGGAGAAGAGAAGGCTCCGGGTAGACCTTATAGTGGCCTTTCAGTACCTAAAGGGGGCCTACAGGAAAGCAGGAGAGGGACTCTTTGTTAGGGAGTGCAGTGATAGGACAAGGGGTAGTGGCTTTAATCTGAAAGAGGGGAGATTTAGATTAGATATTAGGAAGAAATTCTTTACTATGAAAGTGGTGAGGCACTGGCACAGGTTGCCCAGAGAAGCTGTGGATGCTCCTTCCCTGGAAGTGTTCAAGGCCAGGTTGGATGTGGCTTTGTGCAACCTGATCTAGTGGGAGGTGTCCCTGCCCATGGTAGGGGGTTGGAACTAGATGACCTTTAAGGTCCCTTCCAACCCAAGCCATTCTATGGTTCTATGATTCTATGGAAAACACCCAGGACCACTTTGCTCAGGAAATTGCAACATGGATTTGTGACGGGTTTGTGTGGGAGTAAAGCATCTCCCTTATGAGGAGAGGCTGAGGGAGCTGGGACTCTTTAGCGTGGAGAAGAGGAGACTGAGGGGTGACCTCATTAATGTTTATAAATATGTAAAGGGGGAGTGTCAGGAGGATGGAGCCAAGCTCTTCTCAGTGACATCCAATGGTAAGACAAGGGGCAATGGGTACAAGCTGGAACATAGGAGGTTCCACTTAAATATGAGAAGAAACTTCTTCACAGTGAGGGTGACGGAGCACTGGAACAGGCTGCCCAGAGAGGTTGTGGAGTCTCCTTCTCTGGAGACATTCAAACCCGCTTGGACGCGTTCCTGTGTGACCTGATCTAGGTGTTCCTGCTTGGCAGGGGGTTTGGACTAGATGATCTTTCAAGGTCCCTTCCAATTCCTAACATCCTGTGATTCTGTGTGATTCCACTAAATAAGGTGAATTAGAGCACTGATGGCTTCTGTCACTCTGAACTCCAATTTCCTGGATATAGAAAGACAGCATTTCCACATGATAGAAAGTTTTCTGATATTGATCAAAAATGACAAGAATGTTGAAAGTCAGGAAGGACTAGACATCAAGTGAACAATTTGATGGTATTATTCTTCAAGTGATTCACCTAATAGTGCTTGAATACATTAATTAAAACAGTAACATACACCATTTTAACAATTGAACAATACTCAAACACAAATATTCAGTAAAATTTAGTTCTGAGTTAGGTTTCTCAAAGTAAGATGGGGTTATCTCAGGTTTTCATTCCAAAGTGTGAGAAGGGAATTTGTCTAGTGTTTCTGGTCCACATCCATCTGTCTTAGTATTTATACATTTAGCAGGACGAACAGGAGGTGATACCTATCAAGAACTCCCACAGGCTCAGACTATAAGCAGCATTTCTGAGAGCAAAAGAGATGCAGGGGCTCTGATCTCTTTCTCTGTTCTCTTTCTGTTGCAGTGCAGCTTCGCCGGGTAACGCAGTGGGGCTGTGCTGTAGTGCTGATAGTTGTTGCACACAGTGATAATTTTGGAAGACTGACACATGTTCAGACAAGGAGGTCACTTTGCAGTCTCTTCAATATATGGCCAGTTGTTGAAGGACTGCAAATTAAATTATATGAAGATAGATAATATACGTATATATATAATTTACATGTGTATGTATATAATTTATGTATATATAATATATGTATATACCTATGCATACATATATAATTATATTTATTACATAAATAACTATTTCTATATATCATTTATAAATGTAAATTTATAAATCGTATAAACATAAACAATAGATTTTAATTTTATTTATATATAAATTAAAGGACAAAATTCTGTTGTCCTTTAATCAGGGGCCAATGTTGTTCTGCTTTTTAACCAAACCACAGATGGATGTAACCATCCAATGCCTTTTCCTTTTGTTTACAAGATTATAGTTACTCCTTCACTTCATTCTCATCTGTTTTTCGGAAACTAGTAGAGGGCAGTGCTTCTACTACTGATGGAGAGCATAGGGTTATAAAACATCAGTGCTTTGTCGTTGTGTAATGACATGTGATGGCATTTTTCTCCTCCTTGTTTTTTAAGACAGTAGTGGGCAGGCCTAGGAAAAATCATAGCATTGAATTCCTGGAGGATTTTTCCATTTTTCCTGAATATATTTTACACGTTGATTTGCTGGAAACTCTGGGTTCCTTTGGGTTGTCTTTAAGCCCTTAGCTTTGAATTAGGAGTTGTCTAAGATCGTTCTTAGTCAACAGTGAAAAATGCAAGCCTCCAGAGGATGACTTAGACTTCTAGGTTACAAAATCTGAATTTTCCGTCCTTTCAGCGATGACTTTACGTTCCTGCTCTGCCACCCACAGATCTTCTAAATCTTTCTCCTTCTCCAACCCAGACAAACTCTTCCTTCCAGGTTGCCTCCCCACACCGGAGTCCTTGATCTTCCGCTCCCTTCCCCCTGGGACAAAATCTGCCTCATCTCTGACTCACCGCCATCCTTAGCCCCCTCATGCCATCAAGTGTTTGTCCCACAGATCCAAGGTTGATTCCTCACCACACCCCTTGATCCATGACTATAGCCAGTCTATTCCTTGTATTCAGCCTCTCTCTCAGGCATCTTCTGATGCCTCTTTGAAGATTACCCATCATTAAAAGTCATAATTAACATAAATGATAAAATATGCAGGAGTAGGAGGCAAAGCATATACTCTTAAGTGCTATTTCATACTGACTATATATCTCAGTTTTCAGGTTTCTCCTGCAAGTCCAAGCAAGCACCTTAGTAAGCTCAAAGTATTTAATATACTATATGGTATTCTTTGCCTTGGTTTGCATTATTTGACAACCAGTTTTCAGGTTCGTTTATATGAATCTTTCAGTTGTGCCAAGTTTTCTTCAAAACTCACTACATTTCAGCGAAGTATTTTCGGGTATGTGTCTGTGCATGTATGAAGATATACATAAAAATATTATATATACACATGCACACATATGTATCCTTCCAATATGTTAAGATTTTTAACATTTCCTTGTCTAACCCAGCTGGTGCAGGTATTCATGCCACTGAAAGGTAAACTGCGCAGTGACAAAAGTGTTCAGTTTCAGAGTAATTATTGATATATGTCAAATAGTTTGTGCGGTGACTAATATTTTAGAATGAGGAATTATTAATTAACCAAGATATCTGGTGAGAAATGGGCGACAGTCACTGAACACGGCCATGATCATTAAGTTACAGGCTCCCATGCATTACACTACCAACAAAAGCTGCTCTTTCACAAAACGGAATACAGCTTTCATTAAAGAAATTCTCTGTTTTTTTTCTCTCTCTTTCTTTTTTTTTTTTNTTGGATAAAATCATTAATACTAGGAGCAAGCTCCTTTGTTTCCCTTCTAAGAGGCACACCTCTGTTCCTGCTGTCGGTGGAGCTTGTGGCTTTGGGAACTTTTGCTCTCCATTTCGCTCCCCGTGTCTGCTGACAGTGTGAGAGGAGGGTGAGGGAAGGTCTTTCTGTAAGTAACATTTGGGCTTAAGGGACTGTTGTGGTTTACTGGCAATCTTTCTATGCCATTCTGTGGGCATCGTTTTTTTGGGATACCTTCACAAAACCATATGCTGTAGTGCTGCTTCTGAAATGTTTTTCAAGGCTTTGGATAGGATGCTAATCTGGGTTGTCAATAAGGTCCTCAAGGTGGCCAGGCAGAACTGTTCTCCTTGCTTACTTTCCTGGGAGACAGCCTGCTTTTATAGCTGACTCATGCTGTTGCAAATTTTTTACATAAATAAGACTCATCTGAGCCTACATGTAACATTACTTTATTTTTTATTTTTTGAGAAAGATTCTGTTGATTTCAAGAAAGATTCTGTCAAATCAATGCTGTCCTTTTTGTCTTCTGTCTCCTCCAGCCTTGCACATCCCTCCCCAGAGTGTTGCTCTTGCATAACTCGGCATGAGTTACCCGGGTTCAGTCGAAACTCAGCTCCTTTTGTATATCTCCCTGCAATCTAAGGAAGAGACTTGTTTTAAAAGAATCACTCTATTAGTTTTGGAGTCATGAACAGTGAACTTACTTTACCTGCAGGCACAAAGCGCAGCTTTCTTTCTTCCTGTGGTTGGTCTCTGGTTCAGAATATGTATGTGCCATGTTCTGGTGCTACCTCATAACAGTCACCAGTGCAAATTAAAGTAGCCATGGGCTAGCGAGTTTAACACCCACTGCCTGTGGCCCCCAGGGACCACCCCCGAAGCAAGGGACTACGGCGGATGTCCCAGAAAGGGAACTTTCATTGGCCCTGCCCCAACACAAAAGGCCGGGAGGGAATGTTTAAAGATTGACTCCTGGGGATTTCCTTATGCCAAAGGCACCTTTTGATGGGCAGCTGCGGTAGGTTTTGAACTGTGTAATACCACTGGAACCGGTGCAAAGCAGGTGGAACAGATCCAAGCTCAGCCCACAGGCTTTAATTGCATGATGACTCAGATAATGCTTCTTAAAGTTAGGATTTTTTCCCCCACCACGTCCCCTTGAGAAAAATCGTGCTCCATATTTTTATGTATTTACTGAGCCCTATCTGCCTGCACTGTGCCATTTCAAGCTCCACTTAATCTCTTTTACATTTTTATTTCATTTTATTTATTTATTTATTTATTTATGGCATCGCAGGCGTCTGAAAGAGTATTGGCTGTGAAGTGGGAAAGGCATCCTCAGATGAAATTAAATAACTTGGGGTCTGACATGTCTTTTAGAATATCTTAAACCTTATAGTGTCACATGCAATAATACAAAAATTATATCAGTGTCTTTGTACTTTAGCAGACAGACCTCCTCCCCCTGTAATATTTGCTAACCAGAGTACCAGGAGAACAGCTGGCAAACAAGCTAGATAACATTTAATTCCCCCCAAAGTTTAAACATATGGATTTATTTTGTTAATGAACGTTGAAAACCAATAATGGTTTGTATCATTTGAGATGTTTTGATCTCTGAAATGCTTAATGTAGGTTTGACCACTTATACATATGAAAAAAAAAAAGATTAAAAGCTTAAATTAAAAAAAAAAACAGTTTAGTTTTACTTATAAACAATATTGGTTTATTTTGTTCCAATTTAAATAGAATATTTTTACTTACAAAAAATAAACTTACTTTACTTTTGAGCCAAATGTTTTGGAAAGCTGGATGACAGTTATGAATAGACAATCCTCAAAACTCGCCCTTTATCTGGCTAATACTTGTTTTCAACGAATTGTCATTCTCTGATGCAAAAAGCAGAATCTTGAAAAATTCCCAGCTTGGTCCCTTCATGACCTTACAAGTACGTGTACGGTGTATGTTTTTGGAAGCCATCCTTTAATCTCCTGGAACTCCAGAGTCCCTGTCCTGTAGTCAACAGCCTTCTTGTTGCTGCATCACCTTCACTATATCATGACACCCCTCCCTTGGATGCTTCTGATCCCATCCCACCCATCCCATCCCATCCCATCCCATCCCAAACCAAACACCTTACAGTCTGCTGTTAATACTAAGTGAATCATTTCTGTGGGTTTCCCCCTCTTTTGTATAGGTGCTGTTTTTCCTATCTACCCTCCAAAACGATTCTGGCTTCCCACTAGGCTGCTTTTCCTTACACTGCTAGCAAAATCAATGCAAGCTATGGCTTTTCTTGGCCTATGGGAAGAAATTAGTAAAATCTCACTTTCCTTCCCATGTCCACGTGCTGTAGCCCATGACCTTTTTGTCTCTTACACACCCTTCTGCAGGACTCTCAGCTCCCCCCTTGGCTACACCATGACCCAGCTCATTTGAGGGCTTACTCATTGGATGTAGGATGCCAGGAATTTTCAAGGCTATGACTCACCAGCAAACCTTGCAGTTGCTAGGTCTGTGGCCTTGTCAGCAATGAGTACATGGCCTGGGATGGAAGGAGAAGGCTTGAAGCACATACAGGTCTTCAGATTTAGATTTCAGACTGGTAATCACGCTGTTTCTCAGCTTGGACAATGTTTTTTATCTATTCCTAGTAACTGCAGTGGAGAGGGGAGGAGTATGGGAACAAGCAAGTCTTGCAGATCTTTCTCTCCACATTTGGATTTTTAAGGCAATCTCTCTACATGAGATGTGGCCTCAGATACATGGGAGCACCTAAAGAATGATGGATACTTGCTGTGGTTTAACCCGGCAGGCAGCTCAGCACCACAGAGCCATTCACCCACCACCCCCCACAGACGGATGGGGGAGAAAATCAAAAAAAGGAAAAAGTGCAAGAAATCATGGGTTGAGGTAAGGATAGTTTAATAAGAAAAGAAAAAAAAAAAAAAAAGCAAGTGATGCACAATGCAATTGCTCACCTCTCGCTGACCTATGTCCAGCTAGACCCCGAGCAGTGGACCCCCCATTTTATTACTGAGCATGACACCACAAGGCGTGGGACATCCCTTTGGTCCATTTGGGTCACCTGTCCTGGCTGTGTCCCCTCCCAGCTCCTGGTGCACCCCCAGCCTCCTCACTGGCAGGGTGGTATGAGAAGATGAAAACGCCTTGGCTCAGTGCAAGCGCTGCTCTGCAGGAACTAATGCATCGGTGTGTTATCAGTGTTGTTCTCATCCTGAATCCAAAGCACAGCACCGTACCAGCTACTAGGAGGAAAAATAACTCTATTCCAGCTGAAACCAGGACAATACATGCCTTGGTGTTCTTTGGGTTGAACCATGATTCTTCCATCAATGTCTGTAGATTGATACATAATTTTCACATATATTTCTTTTTAAACAGCAGATGGTCAGAGAGGCGATATTTGCAGTGCCCTTGGACCTAAGGACATAATTTTCTCTTCAGTATGTCAGAAATCCTAAAAAGTCATTACATACAGTAAATACTCTTCTGAAAATTCCAGCATGTGAAAAATTTCCTCTTCACTTTCTTCCCAGAACGTCTGTTAATCAGATGAGAGGAATAAAAATTAATACAAAGCATATTGAAACTTGGTTCCTTGCCATCACTTAGTAATGGCTGGCAGAATGGTTACGAAAAAAAAAAAAAAAACCTGCAGGAAATATGAGGCAGCAAAGGGTGTGCAATTTTTAGGGAAATTAAAAGAAGAGGCCAGCAAAATGGAACAGATGTCTGTTGCTCCCTGCCACCAGAATGCAAGTATTTTTGTCTCCTCACCAAAGAAAACTTTTTAAGGGAGAAAAGAAAATCATCATAGTACTAAGGGACTGTAAGAAAGAAAATTCATGAATTAGATGAAATGTTGATCTTTATCCAGACTCACTGTCACCATTGGTATTTGCAACTGTATAAGCAAATAGACATAATAGTGTGTAAATTAGGGAGGGCAGTAAGTAAAAAAGTGGCAGGTTAGCTCTAAAAATATCTTCTTGTGTAAAATCCAGCAGAAAAATGTGTTGCTATATCACCATCTTCCATAGAAATGCATGGAAGCCCCAGCTGGTTCTCGCAGGGTCTATGCAACCATTGTGAAAGGAATCCCAGACCACTGAAGATGTAAACAGTCAAAAAGGCAGGGGGGAGAAGATGTGCAGGATGTCATTGATAAAGCACAAACAAAATGTAGCTCTTCCGCCAGGGGCACCTATAGAAGGCCCCATTGCTGTGCACGGGCTTTGGTGTCATGATCAGTTCCAGGGGCAGCAGCGGTAGGGTTTGCTCAAAGCAGGGGTGGACCTGGTGCCTTTCAAGCCCCACCTAGATATGGTCATTTTGATGAGGAATAAGCACATGGTCTAGCTGTGGCTGACACAGGGTGCAGGTAGAGCAAACCTCACTGATGTGGGACCTGCACCAGGCAGCAGAGCCCTGTGTTGGCAGTGATGTCTTCAGGGTGCCTGGGGAACTGGTGGCTCTCCCCGGGGAGCCCAAGTGCCAAGATGAATACGTTATACTCTGAGTTCGTTTGCATCTGGATGCATGTTCAGACTGAAGAGCTGCAGTCAAAGATGTGGAATGGAAAGGCTGAATTTCACATTTAAACATTCAACTGCACTGGGTCGTAAGCCTATAATCTTGCTAATAGGTTAGCAATCAAAATGTCAGAGACATCCATGGACCTTAGCTGTAGACTGAAGTACTTCGTTAGGAACACGACTCATCACAGATCTCCACTTGGACATTGAGCCATTGAACACAACCCTTTTGAGTGCGACCATCCAGCCAATTCCTTACCCACTGAGTGGTCCATCCATCAAATCCATGTCTCTCCAATTCAGAGACAAGGATGTCATGCGGGACAGTGTCAAATGCTTTGCACAAGTCCAGGTAGATGACAGAAGTTGCTCTTCCCCTATCCACCAGCGCTGTAACCCCATCATAGAAGGCCACCAGATTTGTCAGGCAAGATCTGCCCTTAGTGAAGCCATGTTGGCTGTCACCAGCCACCCCACTGTTCTCCATGTGCCTTAGCATAGTTTCCAGGAGGATCTGCTCCATGATTTTGCCGGGCACAGAGGTGACACTGACCGACCTGTAGTTCCCTAGGTCTTCCTTTTTTCCCTTTTTAAAAATGGGGCTATGTTTCCCCTCTTCCAGTTGGTGGGAACTACACCAGACTGCCACAACTTCTCAAATGTGATGGACAGTGGCTTAGTAACTTCATCCACCAGTTCCCTCAGGACCCTCGAATTCATCTCACCAGGTCCCATGGACTTGTGCAACTTCAGGTTCCTTAGATGATCTTGAACCTGAGCTTCTCCTACAGTGGGCAGTTCTTCATTCTCCCAGTCCCTGCCTTTGCCTTCTGGGACTTGGGCTGTGTGGCTAGAGCTCTTGGCAGTGAAGACTGAGGCAAAAAAGTCATTGAGTACCTCAGCCATCTCCATATCCTGGGTAACCAGGTCTCCCTTTTCCAGGAGAGGGCCTACATTTTCCCTAGTCTTCCTTTTATCACTGACATACCTATAGAAGACTTTTTTGTTGCGCTTGATGTCTCTGGCCAAATTTAATTCTGATAATTAGTGGTAAGGACTTGTAGCTACTCAGCGTTTGGCACTGCCTTTCACTTAAACTCTGTCCACAGCAGGAGCAGACCTCAAAACACAGCATTCATATTCTCAGCAGGTCAGAACTGATTTTAATTTTCTTTTTATAGAATTGTATAAATTCTTACTTACAATGCAGAACCTTGTAATCATGTTTTGTTTTGCTTCATATTCTTTTCCTTTTTCTTTCTTTCTTTCTTTTTTTTTTTTTAATGCTTTAATAAAAGAACTTACTAATTAAAGGAAAAATAATAATATGGCAATTGTAGCTATCAGATGGTTTTGGTATCTTAAGACAGCACTGAATGTTCCAAAGTAGAAGAACAGCCACTTCACAGTCAGGAATCTGATTTTTCTAAAGGATGCAAAAATCCTCCAATATGAGAGTAGCATTTGAATATCCACATCGTAGACTGAAGTGGGCAAACAAAACAGCCCAGTTCTGCAGGCTGGTTTTACTGGAAAGTGCATCATTGTAATGGTGCAGCTCCAACACTTGCCTTTAGTTTGAAGTAATTAAATTTCCTTCTATGAGTATTTTTAACCTCTGCCTGCAATGTGTGTCAGAGATGTGTTAAAATACCTATGCATTTCTAAGTATTCTCTCTCTTTTTTTTTTTTTATTAATGCAAATTTTCTATACACTAAAGAAGAAAAACTATAATACATAAACAGATATTATAGTACAGGCAACCGAAGGTCTCATTCAGACCGTATTTCCCACAGCTTTTGCATGTAAGTGTCACTGTCATCATCATTTAAACTGTATTTGCAGAGCACATGGAGAGCAAAAACACCAAATTTGCCTGGGGAAATTGGACTAAGCTTTTACCTTTGCTTTATTTGTGCAAGTTAGAAATGGTGTCTCAGCTTTGATTTGTATTTCCTGTTGTTTGTCAGTTTGTGAAGAAACATCCGTGCTATCTGTGTATTGCAGGAAGCCTGCAATCCAGCTGGTCATTATGCCTGCGATAAAAAAAGCCTATAAACAATCTAATTTGTACCACTTACTTTCTTCTTCTTCTTCTTCTTCTTTTTTTTCCAAAAAATGTGATATTACTATTTCAGTAATTCTGCAATTTATTTTTCCTTTACTTGTATAGATCAATACACTACTAGCTGCTGCTAATTTTTTTATTTTCTTTGCTTTCTGTTCAGTAGTCACTGATTTTTACTGAAGAATTTTGAAATCATTTACAGCAGTCATCTAAGAAAAGCTCCTGAGCTTTGTTATTTATGCTGCTTCTATTTTCTTTTCCTACCTCCTATTCAACAAAAAGATTCCAGATGCATTTATTTTCAGGCAGTTAATTATCCTCAGAGATCAGATGTTTGGCTGATTCATAGAGAAACCTACAGCCTTCCTCATGGTCGTGGTTTTTCGAGTAGGAACTAGCTTCCAGATTTCACCTTCTTTCCTCTTATGATCTGATTCTCATTATGAGTAAGGGCTTCATCTCACTTCATTCTTACATGACTGCAAGATTTTCACTGTAGGTAAGGCTGGGATTTATTTTATATATATATAAATTTATATATTTAAGAATATAGATACTTATATATACAGAGAGATTTCTATAAAAATGCATTGTTGATTTCAGTTCGCTGTAGAATTTTTTAAAATTAGTCTAATTTTTTTTTTTAAGGTGGGATGGTATGAAAGTGTTGGGATCCTTGCCAGTAACTGTAACAATTTTTTGAAGATAATTTGTTTTAATATAGGGCGTTGTTGTTCTGATCATAATAACACATGGAAGCACATAGCTGAAAACATAGAATTTTATAGCCATTACCTAAGAAATTGCAATTTTTCAGCTTTTTCATTTTTTCCAGTACTTCATTTTTATTTTTATTTTTCTAATATCACTCAAAGGTGACAATATACTGTTGTTAGAAAACTAAGCAAGCACTAAATCCTCTTCAACGCAAACCTGGAGTAAAATGACTTGTGAGAAGAACACTGCCTGCCTTGAAGGGATTTGAGATGTGTCCTCTAATCAGACCTTTTCTTAAAAAATGAGTTTTCAAAGTGATAATCTGCAAAGGGATATTTGATCATCTGAAAAATATTGCGCTTTGTTCTCATCTTGTACAACACCAGAAATTAATGCAGAAAAGCAGCTTGCAGTCTCTGGAGGACACAGCCAGATCCGCAGCAGGGCACATTTGTTCCATCCCACCTGGATGAAACAAAACAGAGGCTCTTACAGGGCCATTATTATTCCAAAATATCCTTGCATTTTAGCTGAGTTTTTATCTTACTTTCTGTCATTCGGAGGCTTCTACCCTACCAGCAGGGATTCAGAATTATTTGTAGTCAGAATATGTAGAATACCCTACATTACTATGAATGTGTGGAATTGTTTTTAACATCATTTTGCAGGAGAGGGTGTTTGGCTTTTTTGTTTTTGTTTTGTTTTGTTTTGTTTTGTTTTCTTCCTGAAAATCTGCAACAGACTTTTCAGACATCAGCAGAATTGTGAGTTAATTGCAGGCATGTTGTTGTTGATAAGTGATATGGAGCACACTTGGAACATCTCAGTGTTCTGTAGGCGGAATAAATAGCTTTGGTCTGGTAATATTCTTATTCACAAACTCGCACTTTAAATAAGGGGTGGAGTGTTCTGTGGCAGTTTTGCATTTGTTGTAACAAGAAAGAGACACATAAACTCTCTCTTTGACACCCAAGATCAGTCGTTTTAACGCTACTGGTGTTTCTTTTTTCACCCAAAACTTTTTTTCTTGCACTTTTTCAAGTCCATAAAAAGGCAAATGAAGAACAACAGAGTGTCCAGTCCCCAAGGAGTCTTTCTTCTTTGGAGAGGTAGCCTAAATTAAGCAAATCAAAACGAGTTTCACAGGCTCATTCTGGATAAAAAAAAATGACATTCACGGAGGTTTGTGATTGCTCACTTTATTCAAACCAGCAACTGGCAAACCTCTGCAAGGTTTATGTTGGCAGTAAGGTTTGATCCAGCTCTGAATTCGGCAAATGATCATCTGATGCTGCTCTCAATTACGTACCCAACCTTGCCCCCTGCAGTCTCCCTCTTGTCCTCACCTTCAGTCCTTCCCTGCAACAAACCCTGCATCCCACCCACTTGTCTCCCTTCACTTCTTCCCCTGCCACCCAGCCCTTCCAGCCACGAGCTGCAGGTCTTCTCCATCACGCTGTCCCTTCCTGCAACCATCATCTTGCCAGGAGGGAGGAAAGCGAGTCACTGCTCACTAGCCACACTGTGATCACCTTTCTTGCCACTCTGGAATAGCCCTGTGTTGGCTATGGAGCTTCCAGAACAGGAAGGTTTTAGCCAGGACAGCTGTGAGAAAGCTGCTCGTATGGGCCTGGTCTGAAGCAGTGTGTTGTCCAAGGGTCTCGGAATTTCCACACTGATGTTCAGGAAGGAGTCAGAAAGTTAGATGTCGAGGGCATTTTCTACAGTGGTAGTAACATTTTGCTCTCCCTACTTTTATGTAAACATTTTTCCTCCAGTAGAAGTTCTTTTTTGCACCCAGACAAATAAAATCTTTACAATGCAGGAATTTTTTCTCTTATACTTTTCACTTATTCTCTGGGGAGATGAGCTTCCCTTGGCAATATTTCTGACACCTTTATTCTGTGTCATGGATGAAAAAATAAGTATCTGCTGATGGGCATCAGTCAAAAAACATTACTTTTGTTCAACCTAAAATGGAAACTATTGGACATCTGTGGACTGGTGCACCCAGATGAGAAAGCCAAATATTAAATTAATGTATTAATGATGTTTATAGTTTTATTACCCTGTAATTATATCATACCTCTGATTGTTTTTCTTTTCATCTTGGTCTATAAAATGTAGCTGCCTGAACCTGTTTTGAATGTCTACACTTCTAGTGTTAGACCTAGTGATGTTTTGCCAGGTTTGGTGGAAGAAAAGGCAGTCGTAGGAATGGAGTTGTTACTCTGGAGAGCATTGATGCCATCCATCCAAAGGGTGAACCAGAGACAGCTGGAGACTTGGTTTGGGCCAATAGCCATGTTTGGCAGGCTGAGTGGAAGGAGCAATTAAAAGCAGCCTTGAGTCATGGTGGCTGGAGAGCTGGAGCAGGGTTACGCTGCGTAGATTCAGCGATTTAACTGGTACTAGTTGTGAAAACACAAGGATGAGAGAGTTGGTTGTCAACCAGGACAGCAAAGGAAGCAGTTGTGAGGATGGTCCTCTCAAATGCAGAGCTCTCTCAGCACACCGCTGACTGAAATTTACCACTGGTGTTCATTTCCTCTAGATGCCAGGAAAAACAACGTTGTATATATACATATTTTTGTTAAAAAAATATCCAGAAAACTGAAAGTGATTCAGATACTCAGCTTGTCTTCCAAACTGAAGTGACTCTACAAAAGCCAGCATACTGGCTATTTTCTGAAGCCAAAGCTGAAACATTGGCATTATTCAATGCCAGCAACAGAGATTTTCTGTTAGTCTGATGATCCGCTGTGACTGGGCTTAGCTTTGATCATGTTTGTTGTGCAATGGCTGTTTCATCCTAAAACTCTAGTTCTGTGCTGTGGAAGACCTTTTATTTTAGCTACAAATGTTTCTTTTCTTCTCTTCTCTTCTCTTCTCTTCTCTTCTCTTCTCTTCTCTTCTCTTCTCTTCTCTTCTCTTCTCTTCTCTTCTCTTCTCTTCTCTTCTCTTCTCTTCTCTTCTCTTCTCTTCTCTTCTCTTCTCTTCTCTTCTCTTCTCTTCTCTTCTCTTCTCTTCTCTTCTCTTCTCTTCTCTTCTCTTCTCTTCTCTTCTCTTCTCTTCTCTTCTCTTCTCTTCTCTTCTCTTCTCTTCTCTTCTCTTCTCTTCTCTTCTCTTCTCTTCTCTTCTCTTCTCTTCTCTTCTCTTCTCTTCTCTTCTCTTCTCTTCTCTTCTCTTCTCTTCTCTTCTCTTCTCTTCTCTTCTCTTCTCTTCTCTTCTCTTCTCTTCTCTTCTCTTCTCTTCTCTTCTCTTCTCTTCTCTTCTCTTCTCTTCTCTTCTCTTCTCTTCTCTTCTCTTCTCTTCTCTTCTCTTCTCTTCTCTTCTCTTCTCTTCTCTTCTCTTCTCTTCTCTTCTCTTCTCTTCTCTTCTCTTCTCTTCTCTTCTCTTCTCTTCTCTTCTCTTCTCTTCTCTTCTCTTCTCTTCTCTTCTCTTCTCTTCTCTTCTCTTCTCTTCTCTTCTCTTCTCTTCTCTTCTCTTCTCTTGCCTTGCCTTGCCTTGCCTTGCCTTGCCTTGCCTTGCCTTGCCTTGCCTTGCCTTGCCTTGCCTTGCCTTGCCTTGCCTTGCCTTGCCTTGCCTTGCCTTGCCTTGCCTTGCCTTGCCTTGCCTTGCCTTGCCTTGCCTTGCCTTTTTTCTTTTTTCCTTTTTCCCTTTTCCCTTTTCCCTTTTCCCTTTTCTCTTTTCCCTTTTCCTTTTTCCTTTTTCCTTTTCCTGTTTTTCTTTTTAATTAAAAAATGCTACCATACATTTTATTTTTCTTTTAACACTGAATGTTCATAAATGTCAAAACGGAGGCTATGCACTGATTGCAATGGACTGCTTTCATTAACAGTCAGAGCTGCTGCTATTTGTTTGGGACAGCAGCTTCTGCTATGAATGTCCCAAAGAGATCCACAGAAAACAATTTTTGCACATAGTTTCACAGAGGTAAGGTAGAATTTTGCTGTTGCTACATCTATCTGCTGCAGCTGTCTGTGGGGTGGAAAATGGGAGGTTTTTGGCACCAAAACAACTGTGTGGTAATTTTTAGGAGGAACACAGAACAATGTTTTCATTTGACAATAAATGCAGGATAAATGGGCCAATGAAATAACAGAGAGGTGCCTCCTCTTTGGAAGAAAAGCTGCAAGGCCTTCCATGATTACTTTTAAACAAAATTTTGCTTTCATATTCTGCCTGAAAACATCTGAAGTTTTTACGGGTAAATCTTATAAATCATACCACACAATTTATAGCAAATGTGCAGAACATTGTCCTACCATAAGCACCTGTTTTCAGTGAGGACAAACGTCTCCAGGTGGGCAGTTAAACACAGCTGGAGGAGAAATAACTTAGTTCTGGTTAAGGTATATATTATAGTAGTATCACAAGCATACATTGAAGTAGTATAACAACCCTGCAGGTGGAGACTACCCAGCTTTCTGGATTGGATCTGATACTAGAAATACAGTGGTGGGAGCCATAGGAAAACATGCAAGCAGACACAATTCATCCTGCTCAGTCCTGCTTCAGCTAAATTTGGATGTTTTCCACACCACAGTTATCACTTGTTTTTCTACCAGTGCTCGCTCCTGAAACCACTTCACCATCAGCTGACTTCCACTTTAAGCGAGCCTCTGGCTGAGCTTAGTGGAAAAGCCTGAAGGGTTGGAGAAGTGGATAGAGCTTTGGCTAAGGACGGCGGAGGGGTGGACGTCTGAAACATTCCTGCAAGCCCAAATTGCTGATGCTTGGCTGTACAAGCTGTCTGCCAGTTCTGGCTTATTGTAGATCAGAGAGCTCACCCCTGTCATGTTGGCAGTAGAACTGTCACCTCCAGCTCCAAGAACTGAGTGATGACTTTTTCCTGATGCATTTTGGTAAATTACCTACTTAGCATGGCAGGAGATAAATCTTGATCATGTAATGCCTTCATACCTTAAAAACATAACTGGAAATAATTACCGTTGAGTGACTTGGCCATGGGTGTAGAAGTGTGGTTAGGAAGGAAGGTTGATAAGCTGATGCATAAACTGCTTTGGGTGGAGAAGAGACCACATTTTTCCATTTTTCTTTGTACCCTCTTCCACAGATACTCTGTCAGGAGGCTCCCCAGCTAGGGTGCAAGGCAGAGCAATATGAAGAAGTGAGTAGCTATTTGTTCTCTACAGAAGACTAAGCTCTGACCTTCACTCAAAAGGCAGAGCTGCTCCGAGCTTAGGGCAAAATTTCCACTGCTACCTGTGGGAATTTTACCACGGGAAAGAGTGCAGGTCTGGGCCCGGCATGTAAGATCGGTCTGTGTTTGCCAGGGGTTTTGTTGACACTGAAGTTCCTAAAGAGAGATAACCATTATGATGGCCAATTGATACTTAACAGTGTCCTGCCTGGGCTTGCCTGGATGTATGATTCATTTGAAATGCTTTTCGCTTTGAGTCAATCGTAAGGCTTCTGGCACTGGAATTTTTAGCAAAGAAAGATGCTGGCTTGTTTTGAAATCTTTCAAGCATCCAAGCGTTGCATTATTTTTGGGGGTACGATGGTAGCCAGGGCTTCTTGTGATGGTGCAAATTCATCACTGTCTTCCTGGAGTTGGTTTTCTCCAGCCCTTGATCCAGCACATAATGGATTTGAGACCAAATGTGCTGACTTTCAGTGGTGCAGCTCAGGGCTGTGGTTCAGGAAGCGGCTGCTGCCTTGGCACCTCTACCTTTCTTTTGTCTGTGCTCCAGTCATTGGTGTGGAATCTGGTCTCTTTCCTTTCTTATGTGTGTAATCCTTGGTCTTAGATCCAACCATACGTTTTACGTGAAAGTTACTGTATTTGCTCCCATTGGACGACTCACATGCGTAAAGACAGGTGTGCGCTAAGGGCTTTGAATCCCTGAGACCTGAAATCCTCCTACCAGGGTAGCTACTTTACATGGCCAATCAGAAGAATTTGAAAGCTGCCAAGCACTGTGACTGATGTACCATTAACTGTGATTTTCAAAGCACTGGATTTAGAGAGATTTCCTCCCTGAAAATTAAACAGCATATTAACAGAATAACGTGGGCAGACTTCACTAGACAATTGGGATATTAAGCATGCTGGTCAATCCTTTGATCCACCTTTTAGTTGTCATGTTAAATAAAACTTCTGCTGAGTGCAAATATGCGAGATCGCCTATCTATTCCTTTGCTGATTCAGCAAGTACGTAAGTCGTCCTCCCACATATCCAGTGATTTCAGTTCCTCCTGTGTCAAATTTTGAAAAGATTGCTCATTTGGTAGCTTGGTTGGCAGGACCATAGTTGTAAAGTATTTACCAATAGGCCTAATATTGTAAGGACGAGAAAAAGACATGTTATTGGATATGAAGTGTATGTAAGAGTGGGCATTATTTTGGCATTTTCTATTTACCAAAAGCTAAACAAAACAAATTCCAGACACATGTTTCTGTATTAATATGAATGAATGAATTAGCATGAGTGAAACACACTATTTGTAAACTCATTATACATAACTGTTAACAAATTCCGATTTTTAAAATAATGGCAGTTGTAGTCCAGGTTCCACAGTTTTAAAATGTTATTAAGTGCTTTGTAGTAAAATCCCTTTTGTGGTACAACAAGCAAGCAAGAATCTGCTTTTCAATTCTTATATTCAGAACGTGGTTCTAGGTTATGATCTTTGAAAATGCTTGCTCATGGGGTTTTTACTCATGCAAAAGTCCCACTGAAATTAGTAAGCCCTTAGGTGACAGACCATTGTCCAGAGACATACAGGTTTGTAGGAATGAAACTTTACTATGTCCCAGTGGGGGTGGGAGGAAAAACGGCAAAACCTAAATGCACAAAACTGTTTGAGACCTGCTTGCTGTGTATGAAAGGACTGGATAAAAACACTTCTCCATAAATGAAGGGGTATTTCTATAGCCATTAACTAGATGTTA
The DNA here is from genome assembly GCA_013399115.1 of Anseranas semipalmata. Taxonomy (NCBI): domain Eukaryota; kingdom Metazoa; phylum Chordata; class Aves; order Anseriformes; family Anseranatidae; genus Anseranas; species Anseranas semipalmata. Next base: position 43,869 of record VXAA01006952.1, read on the forward strand.
AAAAAAAAAAAAAAAAGCGTTTTGGAAGACGGAAATAGCCACAAAACAAAAGCTTATTATTAATATTTAGTGGGAAAGGATTACACGACCTTGGACTCACAGGTTAATTTTCATTGCTTTAATCCTCAGACTGGAAGCCACTGAAGGGGAAAGCATTAGAAATATTTCCTTTTTGCTTAGATAGAATTGATTTCATTTCATTGGTTTAGTAATAGAAAGAGCATGAACTCTTCTCCCCTTTAGATTTTAAAATACACAGTTACACATTTTTTTTTATGCATTCAGATCCCAAGCCTAAATTAACTGAATCCACTGGCAAGATTCACGTTTTCTTGACTGGACTTTTCTCAGGCTTTTCGCTGGAGCACGGATTTGAAGTTTAGAGGTTTAGCAGATTACGTGCTTGGAGTCCTAGTCATGTTGCTGTGACTGCAGTGATCCTCAGTGTGCACCAGCATCTCCCCAAGGAAGAGGGTTTAAGATGCAGTGGCAGAAGTATAAAGCAGAAAGCCCGTACAAGAGACTGTACTTGTCGAAGTTATTGTTAAAATCTCCCTGGTAGGTGTTTGTGTACTGCCGAGAAAAGCTGTTTCACAGCCACCAGCACAGTGTTTTTCCTAAAGTTTCATCCAGACTTTTTGTTTCTAGTTAAGTCAGTCTCTTCTCTTCTGGACATGGAGAGCAATTGATCAATTCATAAAAAATATTTTACATAACCTCCCACCTCTGTCTGTTTGTTTCCAAATTAAATATACCCTGTTATCTCCCTTTTTACTCCGGAGATTGTGTTTCCCTAGACTGTTATCATTCTTTCTGTTTTCTGAGTGTTTTGTAACTAAACTCTCTTAAAAAGTAGGATCCAAGAGAGGATTCAATACTTAATCTGTAATAAATACGTTAGAGTAATTAGCTCCCATGTCTGCTATATACCACTCCTCTGAATAACGTACTCCAAAAAGCTCCTTTTACTGGTTCTTTTTAAGGAGCTTATGCTCTGCCCCGACTCCTTTTAGATCTGCCAGTTTCCCTGACAAATGCTCAGTATAGTATAGTAGCCTATGTCAACCAAATTTGACAGAGGAATGTGTGGAGATCCACAGTTTTGTGGCAGTCAGTGGCTAGGCATGGGAGGTGGGAGAGGGAGTGTCAGGGAGAGGGATTGGAAAAACAGGGAGGGTGTTGCAAATATTTTTGGGGGAAGAGGAAATGCAGGAGGGAATAGCTGCAGCTGCTGGTTTGGAAGAGAATGAATGCAATCTCACATTTTGTTAGTTTCACCATTGACAGGCAATTTGGAGAGGACTTTGGTTTGTTTTGATTTGTTCAGCCCATGTGTTCGTTTGTTTGTTTGTTTGTTTGTTTGTTGTCAAAAGCTTTGACCTGCTGGCTTGTTTTCAGATTGTCATCCACTACAACCCCCATATAATCTTCTTCAATTATACTGCTGGACTTTCTGGTATTTTATGTCCTCTTCATAAATGTAATTTCTACCTCAAATAATGTGTTCTCTCTCAAAAAAAGGGGGGGGGGCATGATGTTAGTGAAATGCAGCATTTAGATGCACTTATTTGGAAATGTGAGTTACTGTATACTACAGGACAGAAAAGAAAAATGTTGTGAAAAGCTGTCTGACTACACCTCTCCTTCACCGCACTTATTCCCAAGGGCATACTTTCAGCAGCCTGAGTTTAGTTTGACTGCTCTTTTGCAAAGTTTGTACCAAAATATTTAGTATACGCCTTTCCTTAATCACCCCCAAAGATACATTTACCATATGAAAACTCTTCTGCAATATGAATAGTTTAGGTCCATCTGCCGAGGCCCTCACTGCCCTGTGGAGCAGAGCAAAGTGAGCAAGGAGAGAGAGAGGCTGTATTCTCACTGCTGTTACAGTGACCCCATTTAACTCCAAGGCTGCCCAGGCACTGGGCATGGTGGTGAAAAGAGTTTTGTGTTGTCGCCTGGGAGGGATGTTGTTTGGATGGAAAATTTCAGTCTGCAGAACCTGATAATTCCAAAAGAGTCAAGAGAATTCAAGAGTTAACAGCAAGAAGGACTGTAGAGTAGACATAAGTCAATTATGGCAATAATATCACAATTTAAATGTTTAGGCTTGATATAAATCAACTGCTGATTCCTGTTTCCTCTATTTCTCCTTCTTTTCCACTCTTACCATTCTGATGCTATACCCCTAATTCAGAGAAAACAAAATAAATGTTAGTATTACATGTGCAAATGCTGTGTACAGCTGCAGAGTCAGTATTTGCATTCATTGTGCTTATAAAATACACCAGAGCAGAAAAAGATGCACAGTTGTTCTTTTCACGGCTTAAATTTGAAATTAAACCAGAAAGTTTAGTTTTTGTCTTGTTTTGTTTTGTTTTATAATGAGCTATTTTGTAGAAGATTAAAGCTTTCCCCTAAATAATGGCAGGTGAGAAATCAATTGAAGAGCACTAGAATTGTTAGGTTTTGGTATGACTTGAAACAGTCTATTTGATTGCATTAATTGCTCAGTGTGGTGGGAAAATAACTGCAGATTTCATGTACCTTTTTAAAGTCAGAGATAAATCTGAAATATGTTACACTGTCAAAGGAAAAACTCCTGTTGCTTCTGAATAACAGGCATCAGTCTTATACGTTCATGTTGAAACCAGGCACTGTGGCATATTCTGTGTACATTCACAGGGAAATTGGGAGTATGTGAACTGGCGAAGGTACTTAGCGCTGAAAACTATGGCTTGCACACGTGCAGTGTCACAGCTATTCCCAAGATTTTCACTTTGTGCTTACAGTCTGCTTGATGGCTATGATGGACAGCAGTGCAGTAAAAATATGTGATCATCTAGGACTTGTGTAAGTCACCAGAAGAAATATCATGTTTTGATTTAACCAGAGGGCAGCTAGACACAACACAGCTGTTCACTCACCCCCCCCTGCAGCTGGGATGGGGGAGAAATTTGAAAAAAAAATGCAAGAATGTGTGGGTTGAGATAAGGACAGTTTTATAAAAGAGAAAAAAAATGGAAAAAAAATGAAAAAAAAAAAAAAACAATAACAACAAGAAGAATACACAAAACAAGAGATGCACACTGCGATTGCTTACCACGTGCCACCTGATGCCCAGCCCGTCCCTGAGCAACAGCAGCCTCTCTGACCAACTCCCCTCCTTTTTATTGTTCAGCATGATTCCCTATGTTATGGAATATCCCTCTGGTCCATTTGGGTCACCTGTCCTGGCTGTGTCCCCTCCCAGCTCCTGGTGCACCCCCAGCCCCTCGCTGGCAGGACAGCGTGAGAAACTGGAAAGGCCTTGGCTCTGTGTAAGCACTGCTCTGCAACAACAGAACATTGGTGTGTTATCAGTGTTGTTCTCATCCTAAATCCAAAACACAGCACCGTACCATCTACTAGGAAGGAAACTAACTCTATCCCAGCTGAAATGGAATCCAAAACACAGCACCGTACCATCTACTAGGAAGGAAACTAACTCTATCCCAGCTGAAACCAGGACATATCAAGGTTTTGGAAATAAATAGATATTTATGGGTGTGCTGGCCTTCATCCTAGGTCAAAAGTCCTATTGAGCAGGGAAGCACAAGGATGAGAAAGCTCCCTCTCCTTTATACAAGTATGTACATGCACACATGAATATAAACATATCTATACACATATAAACACACTCATTATGTAAAGTCCAGGCACAGCAGGGAGACATCATAGGTCTATGGCAGAACCATTTGCACACCAACAGTTTGAACTCTGCAGCTGCCTACTTGAAATTATAGGACGTGGTGGACACAGCCACTCAGGTATTAATGTAGCAGAAACATGCCTGAAGATTTCCCTAACATGAAAAGTCTTATGCATTCCCCAAAGGACATTGTGATTTTCCTCAAAGAGCATTTAAAAAATAAGGAACTGGCATGTTAATTCAATGCTGAAGCAATGCTGAGAGGCTGTGTCAAACACTTCCATAGAGATTATTTTGCTTTCAGTGTATAGCTTAACACTGAAGTCTCTGTTCATTTGTATTTAGATGCTTTTAGAGGGAAATGGATTAATTTTAGGCCAGAGGTCCCTGAAGAATTTCCTTGCAACCCATATATGATACTGAGTGTCCACTTTATTTCTAGATGCCAACTTAAGTAAAAGCACTAAAAATAAATTTGAGGTAAAGGGCTTCTTTATAAGCTATTATATCAGTAATTGTGTGAGTAGGGAAAGGAAGGAGTGGGAGCTTGTCTGTATGTGACAAACACAGAGATATGCACATTCAAATATATATATAAATATTTATATATAAGCATATACAAAATAGCAAAAATGAAGGTTGGTCCGTAAAACTCGATAAAATGTTGGTGACTCTGAAAAATAAATGTGTCTTTTCCTGAAGTGAGACAGGGTTACAGATTTTGTGGGTTGCAGAACCACTCATTTTTGCTGTCTTGGGGTCCTCCCATCTCATATAGTGTCTGAAGCTTTGAAAGATTCATTTCACTTCTCCTCATTCCCATCACTTCTTGAGCCATAAGCGGAGCTCAGAGAAATTGCCATTCCCAGCCCATGCACATTGCCTGCGGCTCAGCATCCTTAGGGTCACTGCGGGCTGTGAGGTCTGCAGGAGTGGTGTCCACAATCAATGGCTCGTGTCTATTCCTGGAAGCCTGGCTTGGCTCCCAGACCCGTCACAGATTTTGGCACCCATTTTGTGTACAAAACAGCTGCAAGGTGGACCCCAAGCCATCTGCCCAGCAGAAGGTTGGGGTGTGAGTTTGTTGGCTGTGCTCTCCCTGGAGTTCCACAGCTGATCCTCTTTTGCTGCTTCCATGCATGCCAGTGTCCTCATGAATTTGGTATATTTGAAGTGGGTTGTTCTGTTCTTCCCCCTTCTCATCCCAAATTCGGGACACTGGATCCTGGAAGAACTTTGCCTATAGGGGATTTTTGTTGGATTTTTTTATTCTTTATTTATTAATTTCTTTGTCTGCATGGATTATTCAAATTTACATGCAATAATGCAGAAGTGCGAATGCTCTTACAGGGGAGGTCAAGGGCTTTGCAAAACAATTACATCCTCTCCTTTCCTGATGTATGTACCGTATTCTTCATTTGCACATTAGGTCTTCTTATTTCCCAGTTTTCCCATATCATAGAAGTACAGCATTTATTTTACATCCTTTGCCACAGTGAAAGAGTGTTCCTGTACAGGTTTAACAGAGGTCTGCTGAACAGTCACTGGGTATTGTCTGGTTTGACAGATCTCCAATGATTCAGTATACAATACTGTGACTGAACTTTATATCCTGCTTTCATTCATGACGCTTTAAAGCTCATTTCCGCTCACCTAACAAGTAGGTACATGGTAAGCAAGCTAATCATTTTATTAAAAAAAAAAAAATCAAGAGAAGTACAATTGCAGTGTATGAGTCTACCACCCCTTTACACACTGTTAAAGCTGAAGTGAAGAGCCTTACTAAAGTCAGCAGGCCAGCTTCTGCTCTCCTCTGCACGACAGCAAATCTGTGGCATTTCTGTCACTTTTGAAATTATGAGATTTGCACAAGCAGAACTCAAAAGTTGTTGCTTGGTAAGAATGACTTATGAGAGCTTACTAATGCTTAGGAAAACTGACTTTAAATTTACCCTAAATTTTAAGTAATGCTAACAGAAATTTCAAAAGTAACTTCAGTTGCCATTAGATTCTTTATAAAAGAAGGTACGGTACATAATGACTGGAACTGTCTCAGATCTGGGTTATGGAACTTGTTTAGGTCTTTTTCTCCTCTTACTTATATAAATTGTTAATGGGGTAAGATACAAAAGTTCCTGAAAATCTTCGGCTTTTCCTGAGCACCTTGTTCAAATTTTCTTGTTCCTTTGACGGTGAATATAAAATGACCTATACACATAATTACGTTTATGTAGTCCACTATAATATCACCACCTTATTTCATTTTTCGGTGGCCTTCTATATAAGTTTGATATTGACATATAAGTGTTTTTAATGAACTATTTTTATTATATATGATTGTTATCTCATGTGACTTTTGAAGACGGCTATGTCAATGGATTCTGTCTTATTTCTCAGTGATCATATTTTTTCCTTAGGCATTGGAATAAATTTTTTTTTAAAAGGGAAGAGGGCATTTTGACTGTGATCATGACTTAATTTGAGATAGAACAACAACAACACAATACAAATTAAAAGAAAATACAAGCCTGGAAAAAACTGTGAACCACAAGTTTGTGTGTCTGTTTGAAAAATAAAAATTAGTTTTATGTAAATCAGTCCTAAAATCATAAATAAACTGGATATTACAGAAAGCTGAGTTTTGACGTGCAAAGTCTAAGCCTCAGAAACCACACTTATGTTTTAGGGAACGTCAAGAAAATAACTCTTTATTTTCTGAAGAAAAATACTTAGAGGTTCTGGGCTTCAACTGAGAGATTTCCTAAAGAATCAATAACATGAAGTGAAAGTGTTTTATGTAAGTAGGAGTGTGTAACTGATAAACAGTGCTCTATTAGCAAACAGTAGTTAGAGAGGCACAGGTTAATATTAATCCCGTTTGAAGTCACTAAGATTTGTCTCTGATGTTAGTCAATACATAACAGGATCAGGCCCATCCTTTGTAGCACGGTGCTTTGATGCTGTACAGATTTGTCTTTGAGACTGTTTTTAACACAACAATAATTAAAAATGAGAATAGCAAACTTCTCTCCAGTTAGGCCAAAAGTACTGTATATACTTCTAAAAATGCAGCAGGTGGGTTAGAATTCCATAAATATCAAGCAAACATGAAAAAGAAATAATTTCTTCTTATAGTTTTACAGATTTTCCACTGCTTTCTAGAAAGAACAATTTATAGCATAGTTCTGCCCAGGCATGCATTCAGAAAAGTGATTTTTCAGCAATCAGAGTGTTTCTCCTTTGTGGGTGAATTTACTTTGCCCGATGTGGACAGCAAAACTTCAAGTTCTCTGAAATTGCATGTATGACACATTTCCAGGACTATCACCTTTGCAAGCAGGTTCTCTGTAAAACTCAAAACCCGAAAAAAAACAAAAAGTTTTCATTCAGCCTTACAAGATCATGAGTGTTAAGCATGACTCAAAGGTATACAAAGATGGGGAGAGCTGGTTTTGAAAAATTCAGAGTCTACTAAAAAAAGCTTTCTGGATTTTCTAAGCCTCATTCTGGCAAAATGTGCATTCAAGACAACTGCAAAATAGATAGATATACAGTGGAGATGACTGAGAGTGAGGCCACTTTTTGTTTGTGGGTGACTTATTTTAATAAAGTATGATAGTATTTTTCTCAAGACATCAAACATATATGTTTGATAACAAATACATGACTTGAGCTGATTTAAGAATCTCAGTTTTGGCAGTGGGAAAGTAATTTGTACCATCATATCTCAGACCAATTAATGCATTTAAGCACATCCATACTCTTAGCATGTGCAGAGCTGCAAGCCATACATACTTGCACATTCATTTGGATCTATAGTTTTTACTGTTTGTTTCCTTAAAATAATTTGCAGCTGCTCCTTGCAAAGCATGGTGTGTTAGTATCAACAAGAGGCTATTCCAGGCTAAGTCTTGCTGTCCTCTTATTTGCACACTGCCAACAGGAACAAAGTTTACCATGAAGATGGCTGGAGGAAAACTTAATAATCACCGTAGGTTTTAAACTGCTCATTAGTCACTAAGTTCCCAGGCAACAATAAACATACTGGTAAAAATCCTATTAAAAAGTATTCAGTAGAAATCCAGACAAATGAAATCTAAAGACGTCAATTTAGTGTCTAGTGCCAGAGGCACTCACACGGAGTTTTAACAAACTTTTAGCCAAAACTGGAAGACTTTTTTTTTTTTTTTTAATCTCTCTCTCCCTCTTTTTTTTCCCCTCCCTGCTCCAGAGGACTGGAGGCCACAGAAGTCACCCTGGAGGTGTCTCCCTGACAGTGCCTCAGATGCCTTCAGCTGGGCATCCACCGTGCGAAGCGGTGGATGGCCTGGGGCTCCAGCCTGCCTGGGACTGCCATTGGCAGTGGCTGGGAACGTGCCAGCTTTCGCAGATCCGTACTTGCAGGAGAGCACCCGACCTGCCAGGCAGCACGCTGCCATCCCAGCAGCCTGGGATGATCAGTCCTCATCAGGGGATGTCTTCCTACTGAAGGGCACCGGCCCTCAGCCCCACAGCAAGGCCCCAACAGGCAGCTGTCCCCTCAGGAGGAGGCAGGGCTCACCAGGCCCGTGGGGTGTGGGGGACTGGTCCTTCTCCAGGGCCTCAAGGGGCAGTGGCACCACAAAATGCTCGGGCAGGAGGCAGATGCAGGGAGGAACGTGAAGGAACCAGGAATGTGGATCTGATGGCCGCTGATGGCTAACTGGGCACTGGATGGGCTTCACTTGCCGCTGGGTGTGAAAGGCACATTCCCACTTCTCAGGTCCGCAGCAGAGGAGTGAAGCTGTGCTGTGTGAAAACCATCTGGTGCTTGCCATCAATGTCCCCTTGGTGGCCCAGTGGCAAGGTCACCTGCCCTGGCAGGCAAGCCCAGCACCGGCAGCCACCCAGTCACACCACGGGGCCACAGGTGTGCCAGGCAGGGCTCAGAAGGTGAGAAGGCATTTCAGCCACACTGTCGCTCATCCTTATGCCTGCAAGCAAAACCCAGTTTCCATGTGTTCTTTATTCCACTGCCAGTCCTCTGAATCACTGTGTCCTTCCCCCTCACTTGTACCTAGCTTGTATGATATTTTTTAAACGATGAAAAAAAAACCAGAGTTTACTGCCTACAGATATTTTGGAATATTATCTGTATAAACTATCATTTGCTTTCTTCACTGAGCAAGGCACACTGTACAACAGAAATAAAAATGTACAGTTTTTCTTGGTCTTTGTGCTAATAGCTTCATACTAACTGGCAGGAATTATTTCAAAATACCAGGAAAGCAATTAAAAGAAAAAAAATCTTGACATGTAATGAATAATTTAACACCTCACCCTAACGCAACCTGCAACATCTTTCAGTCATATTACGGATGTATACTCATCAGTTTATTTGGTGTTTTGCATAAATTTCATTAGTACAAGTAGAGTAATATTAAAGCACATACATATACACAATTTGCTGGCTTTTCAGCTCATTATGAAATACTTCACCTCTGGGCAGATGACTAATATGCTATTAAACTCCTCTATCCTTGAGTTGTGTTGTAGCCAAAAAAGGGGTGCAGTCACTCAAAACTTTCATTAGGTGAGCTGAATACACCCACTCAGGGAAAATGCGGGTGTATGACTTTAATGTGTCCTACGGCAGCATTAACGTGTTCCTAGGTCCTTCAGATGTTGTGGAGCTACAGAAATGACTCTGTAGCAGAATATGGGGGGAAATGTCTCTATTACAACCCTTTGCTGAGCAGTCTGGGAGGTGTTATCCCAAAGTTTTAGCTCTGGCTAATGGGAAGAAGCCTTTGGGTCGCGGCAGCCGGTGCATGGAAGTGCTGGCGGCTGTGCAGGGGCAGGAGATGGAAGCTGCGTGAGTGCAGCTGTAGAAGCGGGGTGCTGCAGCTGCATCCCAGTGCTAGCCAGGCTTGGGCCATCTCAGTTCGGTTCAGTGCCCCTGATTCCTGCCCTGCCTCTGATCCCCCCGGGTACAGATGTAGTACCGGGGGCTCAATGGCAAGAACAGGTATCAAACTGCAGTCATTTCCTATCAATTTCATTAGCAGTTCTGTCTAGAACCGGATATAAACTCCTTTTTATTTTATTTTTTTCCCATTCTAAACCAAAATGTTCGGGAAGAGGCAAAAACATGTAACCGCTGCAAACGGTGAATAGCAAATCCAAATGCTTGTATAATACACGATATCTTCGGAAACCGCTTGTGAATACAATGTAGACCAGAACCAGCCTATTTCCGAGGGGAGGAAGGGGACACCTTTCACCTTCCTGGACATTAGAATTTCTCTATAGAATACTGCATGAATTAAATTAATCATTCCAACAAGAAACAGTTTTTTTTTTCTGGTGAAGAATACGTAATTCGGGTTTAAGAATTGGCTTCTTTGTCACCGTAACTTCTTTGTCTACCATTAAAGCTGCCTCTATTAAATGTTGCATGAGAGTGACTCAAAGGCATTTAGAAGAACATACTCTAATTACCCATACAGGACCAAACTTGACAGAAATTCTGGGGTATTGTTCTGGCAGTAGCTGGCAGTGACGACACTGACAATAAACTCACCTTAAGAACAAATCCATTCAGTGTGTTGTTATGAATGGAGAGTCACTGGATTTGCTTGTGTTTACAGACATATTTTTGTTTGGGTAGGAAAATTATTTTTAAATTAAAGAAGCAATGTTCAAAAAGTTTTTTCCAATGTTCATAATTTTTTTCCAAGCCTGCGCTTCTTGATATGAATTTGGAGAATGCAGTAGGCAATCTACTTTGCAAATGAAGTGGCTCCTTGTCCTGTCTTTGGAGGACATCCTAGTCACAATGTTGTAAATTCTAGTAATTCTTGTAAATCCTGGTTATTCCATGAATTCTAATCACACAAGGGTGTAAATTCTAGTAATTTTAATAAATGTATTTTTCAGAAAGAGAACAATGGGGAAGTTAAATTTTAAATATCTTCAAGAAAGAAAAAACAAAAACTATCTCCCTAAATAACTTCATAAGTAAGAATTCCTTCCTCTCCCCTTATTTGTTTTGTACATTGTTTTGCTATGAAAGTACCTGAATTGAAAGCAGCTTGTAAACTATTTCTCAGCATGAAAAAAAAAAGAAAAACTACCTGGATGATAATGAATCAAAGGGCTTTTAAATTGTTTTGCGAGATGCATATTTATTGTGAATGCCTCAGCTTTGTGACTCTAAATAATCTTCAGTCTCACAGTCCTATGCAATAGATCCTGATTTTCTGCGTGGCAATATTTCTCATTTAATTCCTAGGACATAAACTGCGTAATGTTGATCTTTACAGAACTTTTGTGTCTAAACACTTAATGGAAAAGATAAAGCAGTGTCACTATGATCAGAATTATACTGAGACAGAGGTATTTAGATTGCCACAGTTACTTTGCTAATGGAAAGCAAAACCCATCTTTATCTAATTAAGACTGTAACCCCAGTAAAGGCTATTACCATGTAACTATTTTAATTTTTTTTCTGTTTTTTTTTTAACTTTATTTTTTAATAACCTGCAGTTTTAATCAAAAAAAAATAGACACAATAAGGAAAAAAAAAAGAGGGAAAATAAAGAAAACCAAGCACATGGATGAAACTAATATAAATACTTCAAACCCCCTCTCCACCACATTTTTCTTGGAAAATCACTTGGTCTTAAGGGTTGTCAGAACATCTAAGGCATTACAAATTAGGTTCCTATGTATTAACTGTTACTTCATAAAGCCAGGCTGAAGATGAAGACAACAGGAGTTCAGCCATAAATGGTACAGTTATTATTAAAATAAAAAATCAACAACCCACAAGCACATTAGCAAAAGATGAATAATTTAGAGGTCAAGCTGACACACATTGGACTAACTTCCTTCCCCCTTGAGATTCATAAGTCTATACAGGTCTCAGAGTATGATTCAGATCTCAGAATTTAATGAAACGAACTTAATCAGAGGGGTTCATTAAATAACAATTCTGATACGGAGATAATTTAGAATGACTAATTAAAGACCTACTTTCTTTTCCTCTATCATTCTGTGAGAAGTTCTACAAAGGTGTAATTTGCTAATTAAATCATGAGATCCAAATCAATGTTTCAGGCACTTAATTGCTTGGTGTTGTGTTCTTCTCTAAGAAATCATGGAAATTTCCATGAGAATAGAGGATGTACCTTCTTTTTATTATTATTATTTTTTAAATAATTTCAGTTAAGATGCTGGTAATATCTTTTTTTTTTTTTTTTTTCTTTTACAGTCTTAAAAAGAAAGGGACCAAAACCAGGAAAGGCTTCGAATTTGGAATTTGTTGATATTGGATGTGTTTGAAATTGTGCATATGGGAACATCTCTTAGGAGTAAGTTAGTCTTCATATAAAGTATCACAAATCACATAAGTGCACTTATTTCTGTCCCTGTTCATCAAAGAACAGAACATATTCTATTTCTAGGATGTATTTCTGTAGTTTTGCACTACTTTTTTCTTTGTTTCCCTCTCCTTGTTTCTGGGTGCAAAATTATAGCTGTAAAAATCAGCAAAGGCTCAGCCTAGACTTTATCCTTATTCCTTGCTGATGTAGATAATTTCTGCAATCATGGCAAGAATGAAATATGGTTTCATTTTAGGTGCTGGTGTGAAAGAATGTCTCTACCGTCTATTTCTGAAAAGCTCCGTCACCAAAAGGTTAGATAATAGGTTAAAATGCTCAATATATTAAACATCTTTTTCAGTTGCAAATGTAGAATTAGGCTTTGGAAAATATGAGACTTTCAAATCAGCTTCCAACACCATCCTGAATTTCCAGGTAATACACTGATTTCCGTGAGGGTGATGTCTGTAGGATGAGAATCAATACCCAAACTCCTTTTAAAGAAGTCAAGGCAGCAAATCAGGCTGAGTGAAGCTCATAATAATAAGGAAAATGATAAACTAGAAGCATACATTCTTATAAAAACACGATGATCCTATTTTTAGAATATCTTTTAAGGGCTTTCCCTCAAGGTTTGTAGTTCACTTAAAAACAGTAAGTTTTTCTTACTTAAACAATATAGATTTCCTGGGTTTAATTCATTGTTTTTCTGTCTTACTGTTGCAATGTTGTATGGCTTATAGATTTCTAGCATTATTATTATTATTACAGAAGATGAAGGATTCTGATGGATCTTATGTGACAAATCTTTTATAACACCACTAGAGTATTAATGAGAAGAAAAAAATATCACTGGGGTTCACATTCAGACTGAAATTGAATTTTTATTGCAGAGATTTTTGACATGTCCAAATGTAAACCAATTTGCTGTCTGTTGGTTCCTAACACCTTATTTCCTAGTTAGTGAATGGAAAAGTGAAGAACAAACGGCGTGGAGACAATGGGGTGTTGGTGCTTTCGCAGCAACTTTCTCTTTGACTTAGTGATTTGTCTACATGGTCCCTTAGTCTAATTTATGACTGACACCTTGTACACTCTGGAATTTTGGAAATTGTCCATGTAGCCACAGTTTGAGCTTAACTAATCATTAGAATTGTGGCAAGCAATTCAGCTGTATTAATTTAGCTTCCAATTGGTAGTACGCTCCTTGATGAGCCCATGCATACTGCCTAAGCAGTATAAAAACCTGTGAAGAAATGTTGGCTTCTTTACTATGGGAGTATTTTGGAATCTGAATTTTAAAACAACAACAACAACAAACAAACAAACAAACAAAAAACAGTGTCTGGAGTAAATGTTTGAAATGCTTAAAAGCCCACCTTTTTCATGGGGACTTCAGCGAGTTAACCTCTTCCCAGGAGAAGTTCTGTTCTGTGCAGGAGTTTCTGCAGAATTTCCAGTTTTCAGAAAAGTTTTTCAAAGGTAATACTGCTATGGACTGTAGGAGTTTGAGTCTGACAAATCATCAGCCTTGCAGCTGTTTGGGTGCTGTATTGCTTTTCACACCTTGCCTCACACCTCAGAGTTGTTTAACACCTAACCATCACAACTGTGTTAGGCCAGGGTTATTAACCCTCTTTCTCCAGTCTACAGAGAAGTTAAAGTCAACATGTTTATACCCGTGCTTGTAGGTCTCATTGGGGCTGCTCTTATCTGGCTGCCCTAACTTGTCTAGGTGGCTCTGGTGACCACCTGAAGCTAAAGAGGAACAGGTCAGCAGTTCCTGGATATGCCTCTCTTCCATGCCTGCTCTTCTGGCAGTCTACACCTGTGGTTGTCAAGCTGAATTAAGCATGGTGTGGAGATATTAGACTGGAAACCCACAGAAATGGAATGTCTTCCAACAGCCTTTCTGATGGCTTTACAGCTCTGCATTCTCTTTATGCTTCTGAGCTAGATGTAAAGGACATGGACAACAACTGTAACATTGACCTCATGTCTCAACGTCTCCTTTACCTTTACGAGAGAGGTGACGTGAAGACACACTAGCAAGAAGTCATTAAGATGTTGCTATGATGGGAAACTCCAAGAACCTTGAGTCATGACAGAATGCTGCATATACAAGACTCTGCATAAGACCAATCACTCTCTTGTAGTACCCATTTGAAAAAAAAAAAAAAAAAACTTATCTGAAAATGTTTAAGTGCGGTACCATGCCTTGAAAAAAATCTCTTCCAACAGTTTCTGAAATTGGTAGGGTTAATATGAAGATGTCAGGATTAACTATATCAAACCATCTCCTGTTTTGTATGAACAGTGATAAACTCCTAAGTGCTATTGGAGAACCACCTTTATTAGACACGACTTGACCAGACTTGCTCTCCTATTGTAGCTCAAGATTAAAGCATTTCTTACCACCACATTTTTTTAACTAATCCTCTCTCTGGCTGACTCATAACAGCTGTTAAATAACTAGATATTTAGCTAAAGATGAACCAAACCTATAAATTTAAACATATGATATAATAACCAACTCCTTTATGCATAGCAAACTGCTTCTGTCATCATTTGAATGCTTTGTGCTGACCTCACTGTCTGCATTTGATTGAACTGATCTAATGTTATAGTTGACAAAGGATGATAATAACAGCAATTAGATATTTGCAGTGCATTATGGAGGAGGACAGAGACCACATAGGAGTGTGAGGCATTGCATGAGGGGAGATGGAAAGACTGACATAATATTTTTTAAATGCCTGAAAGGTTGCTTGGAGTTTGTTCCTAAGTGTTTCAATAGCAGCACATGCACAAGTTCACAGGCCTTGTTTTCATTTATTTTCTTTACCCCTTTACCAGTTATCTGATAGTCTCTCTTTCCTCCCTCATGATTGTGCAATGAAGTCATAGCCCTGTTGTGAATGTAACGGTGCAGTCACCATTTTTGTCTGCCTTCTTAGAGGTTCTGACTTGTCAGAAACAGCAATTCTAAATGGTGCTTCTGCAACACTTTATCCTCTCTGGACCATAGTGCCTTGCAAGCATTGACATTTTCTTGGTGAGACTGTCTGAGACCAAAGGAAGCAAAACAACTTTCCCAAATTCATGTAGGACAGCTCCCAGCTGCCTCCTGCTATATGTCACATGGGGTTCTCATGCCCTTTTTTCACCATGAAGAGACAACATGTGCATGTAAAGGCTTTTATTCAAACAAAACTATGTAAAAATACAGCCAGAAGAAAAAAATAAAAAAAAATGCAAACATTTTGTTGGCAAAAGTAACTTGCTTCCTTTTTACATATTCTCTTGGTTGAATTTGCACTGGTCCTTACGGCCCCTTTAAATAAAGACTCTGTAGTGATTTTTTTTCTTTAAAGAAACAATCTCTTGTTGGAATTAAGTCTGGGGAATGTGAATTTGTTCCGTGTGAACAAGTTTCATGATAACTAGAGTACAGTGGCAGTTTTAAAGATTACAGGCACATTCCTGAAACCTTTTAAAAACACTTTTGGCTTTAAGCTAGTGAAAAGTGCCCTAGGACTTAAGGTTAATGATGTGAGTAAGTGTCATCTCAGTGTAAACCTGAAGTCAGAAGATAGTATGCATAGCCAGAAGTGCAATTGCTCAGGTGTTTTGGTTTTTGTTTTTTGTTTTTTGTTTTTTTTTTTTCCCACAGTTAACAGTAGATGAAACTTCGGGAGATCTGAGTTCCTTCCGTTCTCAGTTTTGTTATTCATAACAAATAGGTCAAGGAGCCTAGAAGGACTTAGTTGTGTGTGCTCTATGCAAATGTGAATGCAAGGACAGCCTTTTTTAGAGCTGACAAACTGCAGAAAGGCTGCAGACAGGCAACTGCAAAGAAGTGCTTCCTGGTGTTCAGAGGGAGCCTACTGTGCTCCAGTTTGTGCCCATTGCCTCTTGTTCTGTCACTGGGCACCACTGCAAAGAGCTGGCTCCATCCTCTTTGCACCCTCCTTTCAGGTATTTATAGAGATTGATGAGATCCCCCTGAGCCTTCAGGCCTGGAGGCTAACAGCCAGTTGTGTAGAAAGAGAAATAGAGAGATGGGACATGATTCCATTTTTGAGAATGAAACTGGCCTGGAATATCTTCTGGTTGCCTTGTCTGTCTCACGTAGCCTTGTCTTTGCACACCTTTGAGGATTAAACAGGAAAATCTGGTATAACAACTTTGAAAAAAAAAAAATTCTACAGCCTTCTATCAGTTTCAGTAGTCCTAATCAGAAATAGCATTTTTTTCTCATGTGAGGACATATGTGTCAAGCAACCCATTACAAGAACCGAGCGATGCTAAGTGGAAGCTGTTTGGTAACATTTTAACCAGAAAGATTAACTTGAATGCTATTGGAAGCAAAACTGCTTAACACGAGATGTAGGCAAAGCAGTAGCAGGGACGGAGAATCACGCCCTGACCCTCCCCAGCCTCACTCGTTTTAGCAATGCAGGCACTGCTTCTGTGTATTTAGCCTGGCTTCCCTCAGGAGGCAGAGCTGAAGCCACCTTGCTTGATAACAGCTGCATTAATTCTCCTCTTTTCTGTTCCTTAAAGACCTGTAGACCAAGTCCGAGCCGATGCAGCGAGGTTCACATATGCGTTTCACATAAGTAGCAGAGGGCGACTGGCACCAGTGCTGCAGAGAGGGGATTGCAGCCATCAGCCAACACTTGCAGCCGCAGCCTCCTGGCCATGCACTGCCAGGGTTCCCTCCAGTTGTACAGCGGGGTGAAGGTCTCTGAGGGGCCTGGGGTCTGCCACGGGGCTGGTATTGGTGCTGCAGGCTGTGTGTGGGGTCTTTGATTAGGCCCCAGGAGAAATAACAGTCTATACAGTACCACGTCCAAGGGCTTCTGGAAGAAGAAAAACAGCTTTGTTAAGGTCATAAATCTTCCCGTCTTTTGCCCTCTGCCTCTCCACCCCTTCGTGTACTGCCAAGTATTCCCTCTTCAAACAGATCCACGTCTCTGTCCCAGACTCGGTTCCTGTCATCAGCTTCACTTATCTGCAGTCATCACGCTATTGAAATCACACTCTCCAAGACACCTAGTAAAATGTACAAAGTTCTGTTCAAAACACATTTTACAGCCAGACATGTATCCAGATGGCTTGAAACACAAGCTTGAATGGAGGAATTTTTCAGCCCATTAGTGTCTTGCGTTGTTGCTGTATGCAACAAAACAAAAAACATGCTATTCTTTTTTCCCATATTTTAACATCAGGACTACTCTAACCTTCCACCTCAAGGCCATACCCTGTTTCACACTCCCTGAACTGCATTTTGGACCTGTTTTCCAGCAAACACGTGAGAGCTACACACTATGCATGTATGCCTGGTGGTGAGAGAGCCAGGAACTTGAATAGACGCAGGAGCAACCCGGGCACGTGCATGAACTTGTTGTGAAGGTGAAGTGCTGTAATTGTTCTTCAAAACAGAAATTCTAATTGTCTGTTCTAAAAATCTAATTCTAAAAGTCCTCCCTGGAGGACTTTCTCCCAAGAAAGCCAGTAAATGATAGCAGGCAGCAATGCTGTGGGGGCGAAATATGTCATGGGCTGAAGAAGCCAGAGGACACTGGGAGCTGCAAAGCTTTCAGTAGATGACAGACTACAGCATGAGCTGCACCTTTGTAGGGCATGAAGCTCCCAGAACTGTTTCTGTCTCCTTTGCTTTCTTAGGCTTACGTCAGAAAGGTCCAGTACTGGAGATAAAGAAAAGGAAGGGCATACACTTAATTTCCTAGGTCATGCTCTAGGCTATACCTGTGGCTAAGGAACACAGGTACTGTGTGGACTACAGAACAACCTTTGTAGACAGATGAAGATGTACATTTTGGGCTCCGCTCTGCTTATCTGTAGTCAGCTTGTTACAAGGTGTTCACTCCATGGTAGCCCTAACAGTTCCTCCGAGCTGGGAATACACTTCTCCGGCATAAGCAGGATGTAGAATTTAATTTAGTTCTAGTTTTTAAATCTAATCCAGCCAATAAATAAAATTACTGGTACTCTTAATTTATGATATGCAATTGTGGTGAACTGCTGAAATAAATATCACAGAAATTAAGACATAAATGCTACAAGACATGTGGCAAATGTGCAAACCCATATATTGGGTTTTATGTCATGCATTTTTGGTAAAAAAATACTGTCTGTAATACTGTCAATATTCAAAAATCACCTTTGTACAAATCAAAAAGTTCTTGCTGCTGCTTTCATATGCCTTGGCTCAACTTCCCTTCAGGGTACGCCCTAGTCACTTTTGCTGCTCTGGCAGCTGATGCTTTGTTGGGAGGGAGTGGGAATGGCCATGATACTGCTGTGTCTTGGCCATGCCTGGCTGGGTGACTGGTACATCCCTTGGAGAGACGGACGCAGGGAGGTGAAGGCACCTCCGTTTTGCAGTTGATCCTAAGGCAAAGTCTTCTTTGCCTCCATGTAGCAGGCAGAGCTTGGATACAGTTGAGAGGTTGGGTCTTTTCTTAAGAGTGCTGGGGTTCTTGATAAAGACTGAATGAGTACTGAACATGCAAAGATATTTGCAAGATGAAACAGTAATTATACCTAAAATGTTTGTGGCTTGGTTTTACTCTTTTAATCTGTCTGGCAGGAATAGACATAATACCCAGCTCCAGATGGCTCAGAATCTCTCTCTCCCTCTCTATTTTTTTTCCCTGTAGGCAGACTGTTGTTTTGTTTTGTATTTTCCAGATTCCTTTGTATTCATTTTAGTATTCCTTTATCTCTGGGTGAAAATTCTTTAGGTGGGAATTTCTACAATTACAGCATCTGATGCATGATTATTTTTCTCTTATTTTTTGCATCGTTTACAACAACAGTGAAAGACATACAGATGCAGGGAATCCTAAAGGAAGCTCAACTGGGTCCTTCTTTGAAGAACTGGAGAAACTGTTTAACTGTTAATTGCACATCTGAAGTATCCAAGAAGAAGTGTAAAGGATGTAAGTCAAGGGTTTTCCAGGTTTGCATGAGTTGGATTTTTCTCAAGAATTTAAATGTCAGAACATTTTGCCCTCTTCTTTTACTATCTGAAAGGAAAAGAGAGCATCCTCAAATGTCCAATTTTCTCTTTTTTATAAAAGACAGAGAATGAAGGGGCACACATATTTTCAGCACCTCAGTACTCCATTATCTTGTTAAATATGGAGCCAAAATTTCTTGCCAAGTCTCTGAGATATGATTGTGGAATAATTCAAATATTTGCATTACTCTGTGAAACAGTCTGTGGTTAGTTTTGCTCAGCGCTTCCCTTCTGATATGTGTAAGTATTGGAATGGAAATGGTTTCAGCCAGATGTCCTTGGGTTTCAATGTCTCTCAGGCAAATGGAAAACTCAGCATAAACAGTTTTGTTGCTGGACTCAGAACTGTATATTGATGTAAAATAGTCTCAGTCTGCTACTGAGTGAACTATGCTTATGAGATCAGTGTTTTAGCTCCCAGATAGCTGTACCAGAAAATAGTATGATTACAAGTCAATCAGTCAAGCTGCTGGTACTGTTAAAACTTTTACCTGGCACTGAGAAATTTTTTCATATTATTGCAAATTTCTAAATTACCTTTATGCATCATAAGCCTGTCTTCACAGATTACAACAAATAGCACACCTGTCCAGAGAAGAGGCATCTGAGTGTGGTGTTCATATCAGTATTTGCAACTCCTCCAACAAAACAGGTTTCTATAGTAATTTAGAATTCATTGGTAAATTTAAAGTGCAATGAAACAACCCTGTTGGTCCATTCCTGGTATTCATGGCACACCTTCTACTACTAGTCTTTTCACTTCAGTTTATTTATTTATTTATTTATTTTAATAGGTTGACGCCTTTAAATCTTTTTTAGACCACCTGGGACATTTTGGAAAGGCAGAACTTGTTTACAAACTGTCTGCCCACTCTGGCATGTGGAAATATCACTCCACATGCTGACACAGTCAGGGACGATATAATTTATAGATGTCTCCAGGGGTGGGTGGACGAGGAACCGTCAGATATTTCACACAGCTTGTCCTGGAAATTGAGTATGTTGTATGGATAACATGAGGAGCTCTGGTAGCAGGGATGCAGGAGGACATGGTGGTTTTATCCAGCAGGGAAAGAGACTGTGACTGTTTCACGTCCATCTAATGATGTTTAATAACATGTGTAGTGTGATAGTTTATACAACTGTAATATATAAGTATGGTAATACAAGGATGGCAATAGTGGTTACAATTATGGTTTAGCAGTATTTAACTGGAAGATAACCATGCAATAACTACAATGATGGCAGTGGATAACTACAGCAAGCATGCAGTTGTGGGAGAGATAAAAGTACGGTTATGATGTCTGCTCCCAAATCTGTGAGTTTTCCAGGTGCTCCAAGGTCCGCAAGACCACCTCTCTTGGCTCTTCACTCTGAGCATCCACACTGACAGCATGGGGTCTCTGGGTGTCATGCCTGGTCAAGGCAAAGAAGATGGTCACCATAGCAAATGATGCTCACAACCTGGTGTCAACATTGGCACTCTTCTGCTGACCCCACCCCCATTGTCCTTGGGTTGTCCATCAATCCACTCAGGATGCCATGGCCTCTGGCTCTCTGGGCATCATTTCATCAGTTTTATGGACAGATTCATCATTCCTGAGTCACTTGTGGAGCCAATCCAAAGGTAACCAGTCACAGTATCCTCCTGTTACCATGTCCTTGTCCTGCAGCTCTTCCCCAGGGAAGTCCATTCCCTGAAACTGGCTCAGAGATGACAGTGTCTTCACCATTGCCCTAAGTGTCTTAACCATGCCATTATTGCATATTCTGTCCTATGGTCTGCTAATAATGTTAAATTAGTAGGACGATAAATCTGTTCATGTCAATGCACGTCAGCAATGTTTTTGTGTACTAATTCTGTAGTCCATACTAGTTTCCTGATCACGATGCATTTTTTCCCCATTACATCTCACATCAAAGGTTGAGATGTGTATTTTTGAGGTGTGAGGGATGAAGAGGTCTTGTCTTGTGACTTTTAAGGAAAATATAATTTGAATGGATTTTGTTACAGTGTGTTATCCCAACGATCTGATTTATAAAACACTTAAAACAAAGCTTTGGGAGGTTTTCAAATTAGCCATAATATTTGCATGTGCAAACTCACAAGCCAAAGTTGGAAACATAAAGAGATGACTAAGTAGGATGCCTCTGCCCTAATGTATGTACTATATGGAGCTGGGCACATATCCAAGCCACTCATTTTTTCCTGTTGTTCTTATGAAGGCTAACAGCATATTTGCTATAAATTGCCATCAGTTGGGATTTGCTGAGTTGTAGCTAGACAGGGAAAAACATCTACAACAGAGTCATGACTCATCAGCTCATTTTTGTTATGACAGGAGGCTTATTATGAAGGCTACAGGAAGAAGGGCTGGGGATGCAGGACCCCTGTCCCCATCAGGCCCTCAGGACACAGCCTGATTGAATTCACTGGTGTTTATCCTCCTGCCTGAGCCTACCTGAACCCAGTGAGGTCCACAGCACTTCAAGCCTGAGTTCACACAATTTTGTGTGTTTTGTATGGACTTGTTGATGCTCTCTAACAACAACAAAAAATAAACTCATCTGAACGGAAAATGCCCCCCAGACAGTGTTACTCAGGGACAACACCTGAGCAACTAGTCTGCTGTACAAGATCTTCCAGCACTGCTGCAGTATTTTTCTTGTTCTTCCCAGGCTCTGGGAATTAACGTCTTTCCAAGCTGTAGTTAGTAATGATCCTTGTCTGATGCTAAAGGCAGTTCTAGGAGACTAGCTGCAGATAAACCAACCAACCAACCAAACAAACAAACAAACAAAAAAAAAAAACCACACCCCAAGCCCTACAAAATTGCTGCAAAAAGAAACACTTCAGTGACATAGTGCTGCTTTTTCCCGTTTGAATAATTACTGCTGCTTCTCGCCCAGCGACTGCTCAGTTTCAGCCGGCATGAAGCATTCTCGCCTTTCTTATTTCATTCATCCATTATTTGTTTCGGGACTCAGTGAGCTGGCTGACACATGTCAAAGACAACCCTACACGCTAAAACAGATGCTAGGGACTGAGAAGCATCTGCAGCTAGATATGGCATATATATGGCATAAATTATATCTAATACGTAATTTCCTATGTGCCTGCATATAAAGATATTTCTTTTTCTCAATAGAATTTCTAATGAAACTGTAAGAATAAGAACAGTAAGTTTTTTCCCAAACCGTCTGATTTTTTTTCCTCCCGTGTTTCCAGAGACTGAAGATGGCGTGTTTGGTCCTGGTGCGGAGCAGAGGCCGTAACCCGGCTGCCCCGCAGCTCCCTCGGCGCTGAGCCGTTCCCGGGGGCTCTGCAGCTTGCGCGGCTGCCTCCCCCTGGTGGAGCTCCTGCAGACTCCTCAGGTTTCGTTTTCTACAGGATATTTAATCCTTGTGGGGAAAGGAGGCTCTCGGGGAGAACGGGAACATCAGGAACTCAAGCGACAACTGCCAGGAGAAAAGTTCCTTCATCCAGAGCTGAAGGTTTTGGAGCTCTAACTAAATATTTTGATTTTCAATTCAGACTGGTTGTTTAGCTGTTTTTGTTGTTGTTGTGGTTGTTGTTGTTGTTTGATTGATTGATTGTTTTGAGTAAGATTATCTCTTTTACCCCTTACCACAAAACCTTTTTTTCTCTGGGAAGTTGGCCCCTTAAAATTTTTTGGTTAAAAAGAATCATCAAAGGAAAAATAAAATCACTAGAAAAAAAGGCATCTTAACATAGAGAAGAGTAGAAAGTTGAGCTTATCCTTGAATATATTCTTCATCAAATTTTGAACTGCACATGTTTCAAGCTTGTGTTGCTTTAGTATGGTGCATTTGACAGAAGTAGCCAATTTTTCAAAAATAAGGATTTTGAGCTTTTTTTTCTTCTCACTAATAGGGTATTGTAACATAGCTGTGTTTTATTTTGACTTTTTCAGAAATGTCTCCCTGCAATAATAATTTCTTCTTGTGGAAACTGGCAAGTCCATCATGCTAAATACATAAGTTAGTAGATGGATATGTGTCCAATTTGCACAGAAGACATTAGCAGGTCATTAATGACTTGAAGGCACTTAGTGCTAATTTAGTGATTAAATTTATGCCAGCATTACCAGAATGAGAGCTCTCACAGTGAATTGCTCACTTTTTGCATTACTTGGGTGGCAGAAGACGTAACATCTGGGAACTATAGAAAATCCACAGCCTTCTTGGTGGTGGTGACAGCTCAAATCCTCTAGCACATATCTTCATAACTGCACTTCTGAATAACAAAGTTTTTCTTCTGGTGCATTACAGAGGAGATGAGCATTTTAATGCACTGCCTTTTAAATCTGAATTGAATGGGTTCTTCTACCAGTGTTTTATCCAGTCAGACTAGAACCTGAACTACAAGCCACCAATAAATTGGATAAAAATCAACAATAAACCACCGCTGCCCCCCTTTTACCAGCTTGTCCTGTCTAAATAGGTCTCCACCAATAATTTCAGCACTTCAATCACATAACTCCTGCTAGCAAATCTCACTGGTTACAAACATAACTGTCATGTATGAAGACTTCCAATTCCTCCACATTTTCTGGAACCTAATGCACTACAACAGATGTAGCATATTAATTGCACATTTTGCTCGTATTAGTTTTGCAGCTCAATTCTGATGATATTCGTGTTTTTTATTGACAAATCTTACACTTCAAAAATGCATTGAAATAGCAGCTGCCTGGAAACACCCTTCCAGGTGAGAACACACAGGTGACTAGAGTACCAATTGGTAATTATTAGAAGGTTTTAAGTAATGGTTTTCAGATATATAAGATCACACATTAATTAATGTGAAGTATTAAATAGTAGTTCTTCCTCATGGTGGGTAGTTTATCCACAGGTAATAATTCATATTTTAAAATAGTGTGGCATGCTCTTTATGCACATAAAACAGCTATGTTCTTCCTGTATATAAGCAGGATTTCAACAGGTGATCCTGAGTAATATACTGCTGTTTTTTTTTTTTTCTGCAGATTCCTATCATCCAATACAATACCAGTTCTTTAGAACTGTTAAAAGCATGGTAAGTGTATTCTGTAAAAAAAAAATCAAAAAGGTATGAGTCAGACTACATCGAGGACAAGTCAGAGCTGGGCAGCAGATGAAGCCATATGATACCACCAGCATAGTACTAATTCCTTAAAGATGCATTTTACAATTGCAAATCATGCTATCAGTTACTGATCCCTTGTCTAAGGTACTAACTCTATGCACAGCACAGCACTTGTCAACTTCCTGCTCTGCGTCAGCCAAACCTATTTCATCAGGAGCTTCCCAGTGAAATCCAAAGGAAGAATCTGTGAAAGTATGCAGTCAGTAGCAATTTTACATAATGAGCCTGAAAGGAGAGAAAACAAGCACATACTGTTAGACCCAAGCAGTTGGTGTTTTTCAGTGTGTGCTTTGGTAATCAATGCAAATGCTCAGAGCAGCAATACATTATGCAATATATATGTACAAGGAAGTACAAGCAATCACTATTCAGAAGAGTGTTTTCAAGCTGATAGCAAATTGATTTAAACATTTCAAAGCACATGAATAGTTATAACTGACTCATTAGACAAGTTTTATTTTAGGGAAGGTGTTTCCTTGGTGAATGGCAACATATCAATAGGTCTAAGACCTTTAAAATCCTATTAATCCATGTGGCAGACCTAACAGAGTCAGTCCCCAACCACTGTGGCAATATATCATTATCCTGCTTTGGGAGAGCTCTTACTGGGATGAGAAAGTCTTGGCCTCATTGCTAAAAGCAGCAGCTGACAAAGGAGAGGTGATGTTTGTAGTGGGATTCCTTCACTTGCCAAACAATTATTTACATATATCACTGTGTTATTCCACTAACTCAGTGAGACTCAGGACACCAATGTAAAGAGGTGAAAGGGTCTTTCTGCCACCTTCTCAAATACTGCATTTCAGTAACAAACACCATTAATTTTGTAAAGTGAGTGAGAATTTTTCAAATGCCTCCATCCTTGTCCCACTTTTGGAGCCATGGGGATCAATGCATTGTAAGAAGACGCTGATTTTGTGGCAGAGCAGATAAACTACCAGAAGCAGGAACCTTCCTGTTTCCTGAGATGGACATAAAGTGTGGCCACCTGTGGTGCCTCCCCCCATACATTTTCTTTGCTGACTATCACTCTTAGGTGGGAACACCGATTTCTTTATCTACTTGACAACAGGGCATTGAATGCTTGGTTTTCAAATAGCTCTAAATGGCGTTCTTCAGAGACACTTAAGTTCATGCATTCTATACTGTTTTGTGCGAAAAGGGTGGTTTTAAATTTTTTCCCTCAATTTTGCACAAATATATATTGCTTGAATGGGGGCTGTTTGGTTCAGCACATAAGTTCAAGTGCTGAACCCAACGTAATTGCTTCCATACTTTAAGATCAATGTGGATTTAATGATCCTGATGACTCAGTCATATAAAACAATCATCGGAACATGCAACCAAAAAATAATTGGATCACCATGCGTATCAATCTTATCTCAAAATCCTTGACAAGTGCCAAATATTTTAGAAAATAACCTAATGCATCTAGCCAGAATGCTGTAGGTGTTCATGATTTCAGAGTCATAAAAGGCATGATTTTTACAGCGGGTGGGTTGGAAGAAAAGTGATATTATTCATGCAATTTAAGTTGCACAAGAGATCAACAAAGAAACAGTTCAGCTTCTGATTCAAAGTAGTAACATTCTCATCTGCTGCTTGTGATATCAAATCAAAGGAACTCACAAATACTGTTGATGACTTTCAGTAGTGCAGCATGACAAAGTTAATACTGTTAATGGATGTTTAGAAAATGTGGTGGCCTGAACTCAGAGCCAAAAGCTTGGGGAGATGAAGGTTTTCGTTTGTTTGTTTGTTTGTTGTTTTTTTCTGTGGAAGAAAATTTAAGGCAACACTGTCTTTATTTTCTACTTTGAACATGGCAAATTCTCTGGACCAAAGTATTTCCAACCTACAGAGAATGATTAAGATATGGAGAAGCATATCCTGCTTTTGCTAATCATTCCTCTCATAATGACTTACGTTTTTCTTAAATGTTAGATATCTTCAGTACAAAGGTAAAAGAGAGTGGTTCTTCCTCACTCCAGCCTTCTCCTCTACAAGCAGCTGATGGGTTGTGTTCTAAGATTCATGTAATACTGTTGCTCTTTGCCTGCACCAAGCTGGTCTATACGGCCCGGAAGGCCAACTACGTCCTGGGCTGCATTAAAAAAGGGGTAGCCAGCAGGGAGAGGGAGGTGATTGTCCCCCTCTACTCTGCTCTGGTGAGACCCCACCTGGAATACTGCGTGCAGGCCTGGGGCCCCCAGCACAAGAAGGATGTGGAGCTCTTGGAACGGGTCCAGAGGAGGGCCACTAAGATGATCAGAGGGCTGGAACACCTCTCCTATGAGGAAAGGTTGAGGGAACTGGGCTTGTTTAGCTTGGAGAAGAGAAGACTCCGGGGAGACCTCATTGTGGCCTTCCAGTACTTGAAGGGAGCATATAAACAGGAGGGGGAACGGCTGTTTACACACGTTGATAGTGATAGGACAAGGGGGAATGGTTTCAAACTAAGACAGGGGAGATTTAGGTTGGATATTAGGAGGAAGTTTTTCATTCAGAGGGTGGTGAGGCACTGGAACAGGTTGCCCAGAGAGGTTGTGGACGCCCCATCCCTGGAGGCATTCAAGGCCAGGCTGGATGTGGCACTGGGCAGCCTGCTCTAGTAGTTGGCAACCCTGCCCAGAGCAGGGGGGTTGAAACTAGATGATCTTTAAGGTCCTTTTCAACCCAGGCCATTCTATGATTCTATGATTAAGAATAATCTATCTCCATTATACATAGAATCATAGAATCATAGAATATCCTGAGTTGGAAGGGACCCATAAGAATTAAGTGCTAAAAATTAAGTGCTAAAGAAATAGACAACGTGAAGCCTCTTTACCACAATAGTCTTTATTACAGCATTTACAGTGTATTTATGTGGAAAGAAGCCTGCTGTAATTTCTTTTGTGTAAGCCACTTTTTACCCTTAATACGTCATTTGATTTTTTGCATATGTGACTAGAGCTGCATATGTTAATAGTCCAGTCATAATTCATTAATGGCTGGCAGTTATGAGCCATATTTATTTGAATACATAAGAAATTATTTATATTTATTTAGATGTTTTTGCGTGTGTCTGATGAACTATCATTTTAGCATAAGTAATACAGTCACTCCAGCATTATTAAACAGTATTTAACTGTGAAATATATTTATGTTCTGCTAATACTGGTTAGTTGAATTTTTTATTTTGCAAAATCACAAGCATATCTAACTACCCTAGAAATATCCACCAGCTAGATATGAATGCTAGGTACCCTCTTACCTTAAAAAAAAATTTTAGATTTAGGTAAGTTTTAAGCCTATTAACTGTTAAGGTTAGATTTGTTCTATGTTATAACCAGCCATTTTGCCCAGCAATTGTCATCAGATTTGCCTAAAATTTTATCGTCTTTCGTGCTTGACATGAGCCCTTCTTTAGAAGAGTTCTTCTAACAAAGCAAAATAAAAATGATTGAGTTTATTGGTAATGTAATAATAAGAGAGGCATTTGACATTTTTTTGTCACTGCACCTGTATACAAAGACCTTACCACTGGGCTCTTTTTTTTTTTTTTTTTTAAGTTAGAGGTATTTCCATATTTCCCCATGGAAAGGGGGTTCTGGTCAACAACAAGTTAAACATGAGCCATCAGTGTGCCCTGGCAGCCAGGAGGGCCAACCGTACCCTGGGGTGCATCAGGCACAGCATTGCTAGTTGGTCGAGGGAAGGGATTGTCCTGCTCTGCTCTGCGCTGGTGCGGCCTCGCCTTGAGCACTGTGTGCAGTTTTGGGCACCACAGTATAGAAAGGACATAAAGCTATTAGAGAGTGTCCAAAGGAGGGCTACAAGGATGGTGAAGGGTCTAGAGGGGAAGATACACGAGGAACGTCTGAAGTCACTTGGTTTGTTCAGCCCAGAGAAGAGGAGGCTGAGGGGAGGCCTCATGGCGGCCTGCAGCTTCCTCACGAGGGGAGCGGAGGGGCAGGCACTGATCTCTGCTCTCTGGTGACAGTGACAGGACCCGAGGGAACGGCGTGGAGCTGCAACACGGGAGGTTCAGGGTGGTGATAGGAAAAGGTTCTTCACTTAGAGGGTGGTTGGGCACGTGGCTCCCCAGGGCAGTGGTCACAGCACCGAGCCTGTCGGAGTTCAAGAAGTGTTTGGACAATGCTGTCAGACATAGGGTCTGAGTTTTGGGTGGTCCTGTGTGGATCCAGGAGTTGGACTCCATGATCCTTGTGGCTCCCTTCCAGCTCAGGATAGTCTTTGATTCTGTGATTCTTTTTTACTGTGTCATGGCAGAATGGCAGAAAGCAAAAAAAAAAAAAAAGAAAAAAGAAAGAAACTGAAATAACAAAACACAATATACGAGTCAATTTAAGAAATATCATTTTCCTTAAGAGGAGTTTTTCTACTTCTGTGTTGCTGCTCATGCATTAGCACAAATTAACATGCACCTTTATGAATATTAATTTCTTACATTTCACAAACATTTATCAGTCAATACTAATTAGCCAAACAGTGGCTACACATTCTGTTTAGCACAATACTGTGATATTATGACATACATGAAAGTTGATTGGACAGACAGACAGAATATTTAATTGGGATGTCAACTCTATTTCTTCAGTCTAGTTGGAAAAGAAGGCATGTAATAAGAAATACTTGCCAGGCTGGAAGGGCCACTCAAATGATGCCAGGTGAGCCTGCTGATTGTTGTCAGAGAGGTGTTTATTTTGACACAGCATGACAAAATCTTAACACAGCATTAACACAGAACGATAAAGTTACATGAAATTTTCCCAGTGAACAATCCAAACTGAAACTTACTCCAGTACAGATTTTCTTGGAGAAAATTTGCCGTGCATATGTATTTGCTACTGTACTGGTAGTAGAATGTTGGCAGTGGAAGTAGCACAATGACATGAAATAGTTACAAGACTGTTCCTTTTCTCAGTATTTTTGGCTTTTGATTTTTTTTAATTGCCCCCAGAAACCTCAAAGAGGAGAGATGGAAGAATTCATGAGGCAAATCAGCAAGACAGAATGAGATGGGCAAAACCTTAGCCTAGAAACAAAGTAGAATGAGAAGAATATATGAATATATGATCTAAGCTTTACGATGAAAGAGAAGGGGGAAAGTACAAAAGGTAGAAAATGTGATATTAAAAAACAAACAAACAAACAAAAAAGACAGGGAAAGAGGTAAATTTGCACTTCTAGTGCCCAATGATAAGTGTTTTTCTCCAGGTACCCCTTAGCTTGTGGTTTAAAAGAACAAGGAATGAGTATTCCAGAGTTTCCATTTCCTTTCATGTTGACCAATTAGATCCTAGAGAGATGGAAATTATTACTACTATTGAGAAAGTGTAAAGAGAATCTGGACTGCAAGCATCTCTGTAAGGCTGAACAGGTCCATTGTCTCAAAGCAGTTATCCTCCTTAATGATGAGCATGCATGCTGCTTTCTTAATCTTAACATGTTTTAACTCGGTTGAACACCTATAGGCACATTTTAAAAATGTCTCAGTACCCAGTTGCTTCTTTGACCAGAATGTAACTAACTGAAAAATGAAAGTAACCATCTGCTTAGCAAAAATAACAAAGCCTGGTTCCCAGTACATTTCAGAAGGATTTTCTGTTTGGTAATACAAGGACAGGTTTTTAGCCATTAGTTTTGGAAGAAGAGGTAGGAAAGAGGGCAGCATTAGCTGGTTCTCCCTCTTCTACACAGCCACATTTTCACATATCTTAGTGGACAAGATTTTCCTAGCAAGTATTGAACAGACTACTTGACCATTCTGCTATCGTGTGTATCTGCACTCGCTTTTCACACCACCTCCCATTAACTTTTGATATTACTGTCCAATGTTGGTCCAATCCAAGAGGGACAGATGTCTCAAAGAATCTTTCTGCCATAGTCGTTCTCTTCTGTGTTTCATACAAAAAGTTATTATCACAAGGCCAAATTCACTTACAACTCTAGGACACAGCTGTTAATAATACCAAAGATGAAGGAGCACTTACTGCTGGCTTTCAGATGGGCTTGAAGCTATTCTGTTCCCACTGAGACAGTAGGTCTTTGCCAAGAGCTTTTACAATTCCCCACTTCCCTCCTGCCATAGTTTTTAATTAGCACCTTTTTCATAACAATAGTAAGCAGCACATTCAGGCCATCAGTATGCACACCCATGCCGCACAGGATATTACTCTGTCCTGCCAGCCCATACATCAATTTCTGTTTATTTTGTTATTCTGTCAATTTGTCTTTATTCTGTTTGTCAACTTTCCTTCCCACAATTCAAATGAGTCATGGGATCCTGCAGTCAGTTGCAGTGCAAGCAGTTTTCCTACATACTTGTTGAAAGTGGGTTCCTTAGAAGCCGCACCAAAGGCAAGGATTTTAAGAGCTTTCTAAAGAGAGCATTGAAAATTACTTCTTTAAACATCTCTTCATGGAGCAGCTGAAGAATGCTAGCTCCATAATGCATCCTCCAGCAATATTTTTCTCTTTTAGCTCCTATCTAACTCCATAAGCTGTGGTATACCCTGTTTCAGCCATGCCAAGTGCTCTTCAACCATGGAATCTCTCAGACTGTACATCTCTTAATTTTCCACAAATCCAAATCACAGGCCCACTGCGAACAACCCTACAGGGCCTTGCAGTATATCTATGCAGTACATTGCTTCCTCTAGGCTCTATGCTTTTTCTTCATGGCAGGACTATCAACATACTAAGCTCATTTATGGCTGCATGGTTTTACAGTGCTAAAAGCTTTTGACAATTTGCTAAAGCTTGTTAAACTCAAATAATTTTGATAAAACAAAACAAACCAGTTATCTCAGCATAACCCTTTCCTTTCTTCATCCAAAGATTTGTATTAATTGCTTAAAGAGCAATTAATTAAAAAGAGAATGTTTTAAAATAAATCTACTCTTGTTGAATCAGAAGACAGGAAAAAAAAAAAAAAAGAAATTTTTAGAAGCACAGTGGTGACTCCACAGGACTCACAAACCTGCTAAACAGTTCCATCTATTCATCTGTTTTTTCAGATGCCTAAAACTATTCCTCTTTCATTTAACTTAGGCTGATTAATTCTTGAGACAATTGTGCTCTTCTGCTACTTATCTTCTGCTCTCCACTGTTGTTTGAGAATTTTCTGAAGGCATAAAATTTAAGTCTGTTCTTAAGCATTGCCCTGAGGAAAGCTGGGGAAACTTTAACAAAGCCCTTCTCTTAAACAGAGAGGCTGAGCTGCTGGAGGGTGGAGGGACAATGAGCGCATAGTAGCACCAGGATGAATTCTTAATGTAAATTAGCTCAAAACTAGGGTTTGGACCAGTATAACTTGCCGTTGCTTGAGGGAGCTTGTTGCCTGCAACTTACTGTGTGGCTCAGGGGAAGAAGATGGGGTTGGGAGTCAGGAGACATGGATCCTGTTTCTGTATTTTCATTGCTTAAGTAGCTTTGGTTGCTTCTGTTTCTGTCTCTTTTCCTCTTTGCCTGTTTGGATCTGTTCTCCGAAGAAGAGACCATCTCAATGCACATTGTACAGTAGTGTAGCACTGCCCTTATGGTTAATAGCTCTTTTGCCTGTCTACATTAAAGATTTTTCCTTGTTGCTGTTGGTGGCTACAGCAAGGCATAGTGTCAGAAGAGAGACACTCTGCACAATAATATTCCTGTTAACTGTGTTCTACTTATTACAGTTGCTAACAAATGTAGCAAGCGATGTTGGTCCCTGGAACTGATTTTACCTTATAGGTAAAGGTCTTCAATCTTGCTCAAAACCATACAGTGGAAAACAGAGAGACTTTTTCAGATGAAATTTCTGCCTCTGACAACTCCTTCCGTCACATGAGCACCTGATGGAGATTCCTTGTTATGAACGAACTGTTGTCTTCCTTGTGCCTGAGTCTGGGTAAGACTCAGGCACCTGGGCAGTGATTTCTGAGGATGCACTTCTATGTTCGTTTGAGAGGGTGGGACACAGAGAATTCTCCTGGAAAAAAAGGCTTTTGGGGCAATTCTTTCCTTTCTTTTGCAGATGTGAACATGCCAGAAGTATTCGCTGAGATTGCACTGCCCCTCTGCTTATCTTTGCCAAAAGACTCAACCTGTAGCAAGACAACTCAGAAATTACTCCACGAGCTCTGGATGACATCTCTCTTGACATTTGGGATACTCTGATGTCATTATGAACTTTGCAGTTCTTCCATTAATGAGGGGATCACCTAGCTGGAGACCTTGAGCACCAGCTGAGTTCTTCAGTATTTCAACACCCTGACCTCTTTCTTTATCAAGCTTTAGCCTATCATCTATAAGCAGTTTTCCCATCTCACTTGGGTGTCATTAGGAGAAACACTTAAAATATAGCATGTTTCTCAACTGTAATAAGATGAATGGCATGCATATAACTGATACCAGCAAACATGAACTCTTTTTCAAAGCAATGTGCCCTTTACTAAGCAGGACTGTAAGATGTCCTTTGATTCAGGGGTTTTATTTCGCTCCTCTTGCTACAGTGTGCCAGTCATTCTATAATGAGACCAACTAAAATATTAGATACAAAGTTTTAAATACCTCTTAAGCTTCTGTCCAGGTTTCGGCCATGTGGTGCTTGGCTGCCTGCTGGGTTAAACCACAACAGCTTCACTCTAAATATTTTACAATAGTTACTGAATTAAACTCTTTTTAAGTTGTAACCTTCTTAGCTCAAGCATCTGTTTAATTATTTTGGTAGATGGTAAAACAAAGAAGACACAGAAAACTTCTCTTTTTCAGGTAACATCCATGGGCCTAATTTAAATTGCTATTTAGAGCTGGATAATGAGCTAGGAGATGACATATACATCAAGGCTTAACTGGTGTTGCCACACAGACTACGTTAGCAAAAAAAAAAAAAAAGCATCTCATGCAAAGAAAATGAGTTATTTTGATGCTAAACTGTATTG
The DNA here is from genome assembly GCA_013399115.1 of Anseranas semipalmata. Lineage (NCBI taxonomy): Eukaryota > Metazoa > Chordata > Aves > Anseriformes > Anseranatidae > Anseranas > Anseranas semipalmata. The sequence continues at coordinate 77,056 of VXAA01006952.1, forward strand.
CTGAAGGAATTAAACTGTACTTGAAAAGGACTTACATGAAAGACTGATGTGGGGTTTGTCTGACACAGCATAGCCAGATGCTGGCTAGAAGCACCAGCAAACTTCAGAGCAAAGCATTAACTACCCATGTACATATTCACCTCTGCAAAGGTGAGTCCCCTGGGCCAGGGGTCCAAACATAGAGGACTGGGACTGTGAGCCCACTTAATGGGAGCGGGCAGAGACATGACTGAGGTGAAGATTTGGCCCCGCTCCCGCTGCTCACGGGCCACAGCAAGGTTGCGTGGGATGGGCATGCAATAACTGGATGATGCATTGGGCCAACAGTACATACCTGCTCGCCTGCAGCAAGGAAGCAGGGGGCAGCCTGCGTCAGACGCTCTGAGTCATGGTGCCTCCCAGGCCCAGTCCCCTGGTGGTGGTGCAATCACGAGGACCAAACTTTTTAGTCATCAAAGTCACACACAGCAATTCTGCCTGAGCAGAGCCAAGGAGGACAGACAAAGTCAAGATGCAGTCAAACCAGAGCTACTTGTATGAAAATCTACGGGGCTTGCAGAACTCCCTCTTAACACAGACTAATGGAAACTTTATGCCATCCATTTCCATCCTTCCCCTTTTAATTTTTGCATGATTTATGTAGAACTAAAGTTGATGTATATGTTAAAAAAAATGTCAGAAGTAGAAGCATGTGGTAGGTCTGAGCTAGGCAAGTTCCAGCAGAGCCACACGGGGAGACAGCTCATCCTGTAGCCAACTAGACTAACCTCATAAGCGCTTCAGTGAACAGGCGATAAGGATGCATTCATGTACTGAATGCATGAAAACTAACTGGCACGGAGGCAGTATTAGGGAGAAGCACTCAATTCTCTAATTCTAGCAGACCAACAAGCTTATCAATTGAAATAACACTCATGTTCTATAATCACTTCCGATATCTTCTGGGGTTCCCCTTTTCCTCTGTGGCATCACCAAAGAGCAAGACTCGGCTTGGGATGTTAAAGCCATGCAATACAATTGGGAAAAAGAAAGTATGACTGCTTAATTACAGTATACATTCTACTTTCTGAAGCTAGTTATGTTACTAACTTCAAACGTCATGGTTCTGAACCTGACCATCTTATCTTGCAGTAGATTTTAAATACCTAATCTCATATAGCTTGCATTTCTTTGCACGGAAGCTTTTCAAAATACTAAATCAGTAAATTGCTTGAAAGCTGAAAAATTCTCCTCCTGCCACCTCCATAAGAATTGGCAGAATTGCTTCGTCTGTGCACTGTGCAACCTTCCTTTCACTATGGTTAGTGCACAAGAAACACTGAACAGTTCTAAAGCTGATTAAGTCAGGTTCTTGATGGTTCCTCCCTGAGAAAAAGCCATGCTAGGGAAGGCAATTTATGGCACTCCTGTGTTGCTGAAATGGTCCCTGGAAGATACATCCACATGTTACAAGTTAGGGAAAAGCCAACCATGCATTTTGCAAATGGAAGGAGCTATGTAAACTGTTACAGTCCCATAACAGAGCCAATATAAAAACAGCCGTCTTCATTTCAGCTGTTGATAAAGGTTGCTCGAGTTTCCCTAGTTAGCCTTTTGCAGACATGTTTTTGACAGTTCACAGAGCTTTATGCTACAAGACAGCTGTAGAAACAATAAACTCTAGGTAAGTAGATAGTAATGACCAGCTGGAAATTAAGGCTTTCAAATACTCCTGAACAGGATGCTTGGATACTTCTATATAACAGCCTTGAAGCTATTTATGCTTAAAAACGATTTGTCCTGACACCAAACACATAAATTCATTCTTCTCTGAAGTCAGTTCGAGCCTTAAATGATTATTTTGGGGACTGAGTCCAACAAACAGTTTCCAGTAGACCAAAGAAAACATAAAACGTAGATGCAATGCACGTGAGCAAGCCAGTTCTGTATTAAGAGCATATGGTAAATATGGGCTTCCTCTTTGTGTCAAGTCTTGGCTGCTATCAAAACAGAATGCTCTCCTTTCAATGTGTGTAATACTCCATCATTGTTGAAATAAATTGTGTGAATTTGCAGGACAGAAACAACAAAATCTACTAGCAGTACAGCATAGTGAGAACTCCTGGCACTGGGATCTGCATGAATGAATGTGGAAGGTGAACTTGACTTGCCTAAGCCTTTATTTTCTCCTTTCCTTAAAATCAGTGTTGTTTCTTTGAAGTAATATTAGCAAAAGCAATTCAAAGCTCAGCTATGTGTACACATCATTATTATTCCTTTACAGCAACTTTTTTAATAAGAAAAAATAGTAAGACTTTTTACCTTGATATGTTGCTTTTCATCTTCAAAGCATTTTCACAAATAAACTCCAGCTAATTTGAACACCCCTTCAACACAGTTAAGGTTATCATTATGATTATGACCTGCAGGGGGACAGTTTAAATTACTTAAATCCACAGAGTATTAGATGTCAGAAGAGGGATTAAACTCAAGGGTTACTATGTCCTACGTTGCTGCCCACAACATTAGAACCTCTCTTCCCAGTGTTGGTTTGCACTGTGAAGAATTATCTTCTTATATGCAGACTGTTTTCTATATTTACCTAAATAATATACTATATGTGTAAGTTAAGTACTTATTACACACACACAAAAAAAAAGAATATTACATTTGATTTGGCCAAGACTTCAAAACTCTGCCAAGCATATGGCCAAAACTGTTAGACAGCTGCAGGATCTAAATTGTCAGACCTATAGTACTACTAAGATGGACCCTTAGTACTAGTAAGGGTTTTCAGGTATTTACTACGTGTGGACCTTCACCACAATTCTCTTGAGGCAGAAAAAAAAGAAACTTTACATTTAAGTCTGAAGAGCCTTAATCTGGATGTCCAAGTCATTGTGCATTTCTTCTATTTTCATAAAACTGGAATGAAACTCCACTAAATGATACATTTTTACTCAGATAAATGGATTTGCATTCCATCACTTAGAATATGAAGTACAAAGTGCACCCTCTAGGAAAATACAGGGCTATCATTTCAAGGGGTTCTGTAATGTCATAAATGGAATTGTGAACTGAAACTGTAACCTCTAGCAATCCTGTAACTTGTGGCTTTTTAAAATCCTATGTTCAGCTAAGCACGTGTGTTCATGATGTTTTCCTGAATAATACAGTGTTGGTTTTGGTGGGGTGGCATTTGATTACCTGCTTCCAATTGTAAATGGCTGCTGTAGAAAGCTGACTACTCACAATAATAAATGCTGGGTCAAGAACTTCTACATTATAGTCTACTGATAACAGTCACTGAACTGGATTCCATCTCTTGGTCCTGTAACAGGATTTTACATGATTCAAAATGGAATTACCAAAAGCATACTGTCAATGGAAATGAAAGCATTTCAAAATATTTATTTCACAAAGCACTATTTCCTACCTGTTACTGAACGGTTAAATCATTTTGAAGGCTCAACCTAGATTATCAGCTGGTGTGAGTAATGCAAATGCGTTACTGTTGTGACGTAACTGTTGGTTTACAGTGACCTGACTTGAAGAAGTGCAAAATTTCATATTTACATATGTTTTCCTTGCCAGTTCTGTTAACTGCTAAATTGAAATAAGTGCTGTATTAAATCCGAGAAAGCTCTTAGTTTGTCTGGAAGAATACAGTATTTCAGATCCTTTTTCTGATTCTGAATATGGGCTGTCCAGCCACTATTCGGAATGTGCCAAAACAGTGGCTCACACTAGACATCTTCCAGAATTTCATGTAATTAAGCTTCTTTTGAGCTCCCAGCTCAAAATTTCTTAAGTATCTACGTCATTACCAATTCACCATGAGCAGGGTTTTCTGCTTGCTGTTCAGATTTACACAGGTCATATACAAAGCTTTACACAGAATACCACTCGTATAACATACAGTACTGAGACTCCACAAGCATGAAACTGGAAAGCCAGTACCTCTGTGGACAGCTAAAGTATTAAACGTCAGGTACTGGAACAGGCTCCCCAAGGAGGGGGACATGGCACTGAGCCTGTTGGAGTTCAAGCAGCATTTGGACAACGCTCTCAGACATATGGTCTGATTTTTGGGTGGTCCTGTGTGGAGCCAGGAGCTGGGCTCAACAATCCTTGTGGGTCCCTTCCAACTCAGGATATTCTATGATTCTATAAACTCCCATGGGAACAGCCTGTGCAGAAACAGCTAGCACAAATTTTAAACAGAAGTAGGGAAAGACTCCTTATAGTCCCTGAGAGTCCAAGCAATGAGTATTTTCATACTATTTAAACAAAGTGAGCTCTCATATTCAAAAGAAGCACAAAATATAAAGTGGAAAAGCAAATGGATTGCTTGTATTTGTGGTAAAAAATGAGTACTGCAAGACAGCTTTTTGTAAGCAATTCAACATAGGAAAATCATACTAGAATTAAACAGGAGGAATTGCCAAAAATTATTCACTAAAAGATTCTGTGCAGTGATAGTAAAGTAGAACATACAGCTTCAACAGAAACGCCAACCTAGAATGAGAAAAATAGGATAAATACTTGTCTAACTATGGTACTATGAGTGTACTGTGCTGCACCGAAGAAGTTAACAAGCAACTTCACCCATCTCCTTCTTTCTGCCTTTGTTAAATCATGATTTTATAAAGTCCATTTCTCGTAAGTACAATCTCATGTTTTGGACTGCAGTGAAAAGTTTTCAGCATCTGAGACAAACAACCCTGCTGTATGTGAAGATCTCTACTGTACCAAAGACAAGAGGATACAGTGTTTAAAGCTGTACAAGAGCAAACTCCAGCTGACACAAGTTCAGCACTAACTGCTACTACCTTAGTTATAAGAAATATCCTTTTGGTATCCAGTGAACTGCCTCCCAGATCTCAGCAGATTTCTCAGCTGCGATACAATGCAGGACATATATTCTGAGTTTGCATTTATTAGCAGATACATGACCTTTATTATGAAACAGGTAGCACCTAGTGGCAAGTGAGAATGGTATGTCTAGATGGCTGAGTCATCTCTGATAAAGTTGTTTTAAAGAAAGTAACACGACAAATACTCTTAAAAATAAGTACTTCTAATTAACAAGTTACCATCAATTCCTGAAAGCTCTACATCTCGTATATATACCTATATTAGAAAACATACAAATACATCAAAACAATTGGTGCTTCTCAAGATGGAAGGTCATATGTTGTGTTGAAATGTTCTTCTTACATGTACAGATTTGTGGCAACTAGAAAAATACCATAAATATTAAAATAGTAATTAATATATAATAATGCAGTATTTAACTCACAGTTATGTTTAGCCTGGAGAGCTAAACACAGGTACTTTCTATATATGTGTACTTCGGAAAGAAAATAAAACACTCCTTTTTTTCCAAAATGTGCTCAACTGTGTTCTCAGAATCATTTCTGAATATTGAAAAGACCACACTTAATTTAAACCATATTGAACTTCCAAATGAATTGCTTTTTAATTGAAAACAAATCCCTTTGACTTAGTATGAAATCATATAAATTAGGAATAAATTAAGACAGAATTTTTGGTCTTGTTTTATCATTTCTGGCAACCCAGGACTAATTAGCATTTTTTGCTTCATGCCACTGCTTTAAGGATGCTCCAGGGATTTCATGGTAGTGTTTACTAACACTCTCTGTTGACAAATTGAGGAATTTTGGGGGGGAAGTCAAATAAACCAGAGTGTCTCCCGGAATAGGGTAGGTGATTTGGGTGAAATATGAACAGGCTGAAAGCTAATTTTCAAATAGACCAAGTCAACACTTAGCACTTCTAGCAGATTCTTATACATTTGAGTTGATAAACTGTCTTATTATACCACAACATATGTTGAATACTGTTTTCTGGAACTGTAGCAAAGCTTAGAAAAGTATTTACATACTAACTGATGCAGCAACACTCCATGTGCATGCAGTGATGAATACTCCTGGAAAGTTGAGTGTAAACAGGCAAACCAGAAGTACTGAAAAGAAAGCCACACAGGCATCCCGGCTGTGATTTCAAGAGGTATTTAAACGTAGCACCATTCTCATTAACTTAATGAAAGTGCTTCCAAGGTGAAAGCTTTTAAAAACATATTAAAACATTTACCGAGCATGCATTTTAAGGACCTAATAATAATCCACAGCTTACAGACGATGATAGTGATGTTTCAAATATGTGCTGGAGACGTTCTGACAATGGTGCTGGCTAAGCGTAGGACTCTGTCTTTAATGCTGTCCACAGAAATGCTCTGAGATAATGCGATGGCAATATCTACTTCTGGGGAGGAGATATGCTGAAAAACAAACAAACAGGAAAAGCACGGTTATGCCAGATGCTGATGCAAAACTCACGCTAAATCAGATTTCGCTCCACGAGGTTGTTCTGCGTGGTATTAGGCACAGATTAGACTGGTCCCTCAGGCCGGGGCAGCGAAGCCGCCGGCCGCCCCCAGCTCGGGCCTCAGGCACAGACGCCGCCGCGGCGCGGGGCAGCGGGGCCTCCCCGGCCCCTCCTCGGGCCGGAGGGGGTCAGGGGACCGGCAGCGGACC
>VXAA01006952.1:87007-104872 GCA_013399115.1 Anseranas semipalmata
GCTGGAGAGCAGCCCCGCAGAGAGGGATCTGGGGGTTGTGGTTGACAGCAAGTTGAATATGAGCCAGCAGTGTGCCCTGGCAGCCAGGAGGGCCAACCGTACCCTGGGGTGCATCAAGCACGGCATTGCTAGCTGGTCGAGGGAAGTGATTGTCCCGTTCTACTCTGTGCTGGTGCGGCCTCACCTCAAGTACTGTGTGCAGTTCTGGGCACCACAGTACAAAAAGGATGTGAAACTGCTGGAGAGTGTCCAGAGGAGGGCGACGAAGATGGTGAAGGGCCTAGAGGGGAAGATGTATGAGGAGCGGCTTGAGGTCACTCTTGAATATTCTCAATCTTAAATCATAAGGCACTAATAAAGCACGCAAGTGGAATACCAAACTAAAACTAGCTAAGTTACTGAAGGAAATCTTTTTCTAGAATCAAGAAAAAAAAAGGAGTCACCTTTTTGATCCTGGCTTATGTTAATGTAGTATCTTCAGTGTTTACTGAATACATGCATGAGCATTGTTAAGGATGGTCTTCTCTAGATTTTGAGTATTGTGACTGTTGCACACTTTTTGTATGATTCTTAAGGCAAAAAAGTCGTTCATCATAAAATTTATATGGGATTTATATATAGATAATATATACATATTTATAGAATTTATATGTAGGTTTCAGGATTTTCTTGAGCAATCTAATTCTAACATTTAATCTGAATGTGATAAATAACGTGAAGAACACACAATACTACCACAAACGGTGATCTAAGTCTTCCCTAACACTAGAAGACGTTCAGGGTTGGGATTGTATTTTCCTCTGCAGTACTCCTCACGCTCCACAAGGGGGTAGCAAAAGGAAATAGATGTTACTATGTAAACCACTGTAGCGTGTTGGCGTTTGCACCATCTGCTCTGGACAGCTTTCTCAGAGAAGTGTTTGACTTGTAAAAAAGACCACATAGTCTCTGATGAAACTAAATGCTTGATGAAGAGAAGAGAAGAGAAGAGTTCAGTTGGAAGGGACCTTCAAAAATCACCAAGTCCAACTGCCTGACCACTTCAGGGCTACCCGAAAGTTAAAGCATGTTATTGAAGGCATTGTCCATACGTCTCTTGAACGCTGACGGTCATGGGGCACCAGCCACCTCTCTAGGAAGCCTGTTGCAGTGCCTGACCACCTTCACGGTGCAGAAATGTTTCCTAATGTCCAGTCTGACCCTCCCCTGGCGCAGCTCTGTGCCGTTCTGTGCACCCTGTCATCACCTCCCAGGGAGCAGAGACCGGCACCTCCCTCTCTGCTTCCCCTCCTCAGGAAGCTGCAGAGAGCAGCGAGGCCGCCTCTGAGCCTCCTTCTCTCCAGACTGGGCAACCCAAGTGTCCTCAGCCTCGGCTCACAGGACATGCCCTCCAGCCTTTTGCCAGCTTTGTTGCCCTCTGGATGCTTTGCAGGACCGTAACATCCTTTTTGTATTGTGGAGCCCAGACCTGCACGCAGTATTCAAGGTGAGGCTGCACCAGCGCTAAATCTGGTGGGAGAGTCACCTCTGCTGTGCTGTGTTTAATGTGTCTGGCTGTGCTGTGTTTAATGCACCCCACGACGGGTTTGCCCTGCAGGCTGCCAGGGCACGCTGCTGGCTCATGCTGAGCCTGCTGTCACCAGCACCCCCAGGTCCCTTTCTGCAGGGCTGCTCCCCAGCCGCTCGGCTCCCAGCCTGTGCCTGTGTCCGGCATTGCTGCGTCCCAGGTGCAGCGCCCGGCATTTCCCTTTGTCGAACGTCATGCCAGTGCTGATGGCCAGTGCTTCAGTCTAGCTACATCCCTCTGCCAGGCCTCTCGTCCCACCAGGGAGACAGCAGCACCTCACAGTTTAGTATTGGCAGCAAACTTGCTGAGGATGCGTTCCAGTCCTGCATCCAGATCATTGATAAAAATGTTGAACAGAACTGGCCCTAGAATTGAGCCCTGAACACTGCTACTTACCGTCCACCAGCCAGATGTAGCCCCATTCAATACAACCCTTTGAGCTCTAGCATCGAGCTAGTTCATGAGCTGTGATCCAGTGATTGAACCAGTCAGGTCTCCGTGAATGTGAAACTTAATAAAAAGTGAGAAAAGAGGCAGGTGGCTGTGTGTTTTGGAAGGAAAGTGTTGTATGTTGAAGTCTGGAGTTTTTACTTGAGTAATTTTTTACTTTAAAAATAATAAAAAATGCTGGAACCATGCAGTAATAAGTCATGCCATAATTGTTCTGAAATGATTTTTTCATGATAAGGACTAACTCAGCCAGGATATAAATTCTTTGACTTAAAAAGTGAGACAAACTTTGCAACAGTTGGTTGCATTGAAAAAAAAAAAGTGGTAGTATTTTCCCTGTATGTGGTAAATGGTCACATTTTTAAATACAGTTACTAAGCTTGATGTTGTGAAAGGCCATATGACTGATAGTAGCCCTTCCATCCAAAGAGCTCGATAGAAAACTTGAGTTAATTGAACATGGCATTATCCCTAGAAAGACAAAAACAAGATACTTAATCGTGATGAACCAGAAGCAGGAAAATTCAGATACATTATTCTTTAGCTGGAATATGAAGTCACAGGTGAGTTTAGTCTCAGCAAGAATATGTTTCAGGTTGTCTTTTTTTTCTTTCCCTTTGTTTGCAGATGAACTAGAATAGATCAGCAATGAGCAAGAACAAGAAATCAGTCATTACTAAAGCATGACAGATGGGTGATATGCTTATTCAGTACAAGTTGTATCAAAACATAACATAGGACTTTCAGCCTGATTGTCTAAGGAAATGAAATGTATTTGATTTAAGCTGCCCTTTCTTTTTCTTTTCCATTATGCTTTGAAACTGTTAGTCCATTTCTTAAAAAAAAAAAAATGAAAAAAACTGTATTTACTTCCAAAGACTTCATTAAAGAAGTAGGAAGAGCAAAAGTCTGTTAAAGTTTCTACTTAGGGAAAGGTTGCAGGTTGAATAAAGTCTGACCCCTGCACATCTACACAGGAGAGAATTTTTGACACAGCTGTGGGCAAATGATGGATGAGTATTTATGCATTCTTACATAGAAGAACTAATTGTAAATATGAAAAAAAAAAAAGCAGTGTTCACAGCATTTGGCATTGTCAGCAGATTCTTTGTATTTCACTTGTGAAGATACTGCTGAGCTGTCCCCCTTTTCAGAAGATGTACCGAGACTACTTACAGAAGCAGGGAAGTTAATAGATCTTCACAAGTCAACAAAAACCTAATTTTTTGAAAAAAGGAGTTTAATAATTTTGTTTGTATGATAGCATATAGTAATGTCTGGTATTCAGTACAGTAGCTATGTACAGGATTGTTTCTCCCTGTTGAAACAAGATGCCTGTGTTCTATCATGCTTTATACAGGTATGTCTCACTCATTAGGGTCATTCCCAAAAAACACCCTTCATTTTCATATTGGGAATAAGTGATGAATTGGCACATCTTTGTGCATTTTCCATAGCTTTTTAAATTTTGTGTCTTTAAAGAGGAGAGTCCTAGTCAGCATGTGAAATCGGCCAGTTAAATACAACTGTTTAAAATCAGTTGTTTTAATTTTTTTTTCTGGGAAACTGTGCAGGGCTTATAGAATCATAGAATGGTTTGGGTTGGAAGGGACCTTAAGGATCATCTAATTCCAACCTGCTGCCACAGGCAGGGATGCCACCCACTAGACCAGATGCCCAAAGCCCTATCCAACCTGGCCTTGAGTAATTCCAGGGAGGGGGCATCCACAGCTTCTCTGGGCAGCCTGTTCCAGTGCCCCACCACGCTCTGAGTAAATAATTTCTTCCTAATATCTAATCTAAATCTCCCCTTTCTTAATTTGAAGCCATTACCCCTTGTCCTATCACTGCACTCCCTGACAAAGGGTCCCTCCCCAGCTTTCCTGTAGGCCCCCTTTAGGTACTGGAAGGCTGCTATCAGGTCTCCCCAGAGCCTTCTCTTCTCCAGGCTGAACAACCCCAACTCCCTCAGCCTGTTGTCATAGGAGAGGTGCTCCATCCCTTTTTAGTCCTCATGGCCCTCCTCTGGACTTACTCTAACAGGTCCATGTCCTTCTTATGTTGGGGGCCCCAGAGCTGAATGCAGCACCCCAGGTGTGGTCTCACAAGAGCAGAGCAGAGGGGGACAATCACCTCCCTCGACCTGCTGGCCACGCTTGATGCAGCCCAGGACATGGTTGGCTTTCTGGGCTGCAAATGCAGATTGCCAGCTCATGTTGAGCTTCTCATCAACCAACACCCCCAGGTCCTTCTCAGCAGGGCTGCTCTCAATAATGTTATGTTGATATATATAATGTTATGTTGATCCATAGTTTAGCCCCATCTCAAGCAGAAAATACATTTTGTAGCTGCATAGGTAGTTTTTCAGATATATTGTTAAATGGAGCATAATTTCCAGAAGGCTAATACGTACTTTTTTTGTCTAAGATTGGAATTATCGGTGGAACTGGCCTGGATGATCCAGATATCCTAGAAGGAAGAACAGAAAAATATGTTGATACTCCTTATGGCAAGGTCTGTATAACATGCTTTATTATTACTGAGACTTCTTCCCATTTTTAAGATGTTTGTGTGCTTGAAGAATTGTCAGACTAGGTTTCTGTGGTAAATGGATGTTTAACAGAGGTACTGTCACAAGACTGTATTTCTTTTTCATGGCTATGTATTGTGTGATTCTTAGTTTGTAGAAACAAGGTCTTACAAAGATGTTGATATGCAAAGGAGAATATACCTCTTTTCCTTTGGACATTGGATGAATTTACAAACTCAGTCCTGAATTTTTAGTCAAGAGGGATAAACCCTCTCTTTCAAATTTGTGCTACCGTGTGTCCTGTAGTATATTTCAGATAGCTCCAGGAACCTTTCTAAATTGCAGAAAACTGTCCTTTGAGGTACGTGGGACACCATTTTCCTTGCAGTCCCTGAATTACACTTTATACACCAGTGCTTTCCTTACAGTCATGCTTACAACCACATCATTTGAAACATTTTAAAATTGAGCTCTGAGGCTGTTTATGTGGCTTGGTATTCATGATCGGCTCTCTTCACATTGCTTTAGCCCTTTTCCTGAGCAAGAGGGAGTGGAGGCTAAGGATGTTGCTCTATACATAGTGCCTAGTGTTGTGTGAAAGTAGGAACAGGCAAGACAAAGGACAAGAGATAATTTTATGGGCAAGGAATTGAGGAAGAAAGAGGTTCCAGTTGACACAGGAAGTTTATAGAAGAACTGGATCTCAGCTATTCTGTAATGTCGTAAGACCAGAGCAGTCCAACTGCTTTATAGCTGCCATCAGAACCACGTCTTATGAAATCTACCAGCATAAGCTAGTGTGCATACAATAAAACAGCTGGCATGTGGCAGCGAGAGTCACTTTAAGAGTAGAAGCTGCCCAAAAAGCTCAGCTCTGTGGCCTGTGGTTGAAAATCTGAATTTGTGCCTCTATTCAAAATGGTTTAAGGGGGAAATTGGAGTGGAAAGAGCAAGTGGAGTTTGTGTGTGTACAGTTCAAGAAGGGGAAGGAGATAAAGATTAAGGTAGGAGAAAATGTCAGAAAAATACGTCTGATTTTTCCACCATCCTGCAGAATTTACTAACAAAATGCAAGAGAGTAGAGGGGACTTGCCTCCTCTGTTTTCTGTATCCTTCTGCCCAAATGCATCCAGTGTTGATCTGAAGCAGCATCCACTAGCTAAACCAAACCAGCTGCCATTTGTAATTCCCTGTTTTAGAAGCTCATGGATGGTCACAGCATGGCTGTTTCTAGAAGCTATTCACAAAGCAAAAATACTACTACACTTGCAGCAGATACAGACTGAAGCCTTTCTCCAAGAAATATGAAATGCTCTCCTCCTCCCTCACAGATCAGAGGTTCAGATCAGAGACGTGGGCATGTATGTGGCAGCGCAGCCTTTGGGGGGCTGTTCTGTGACACCACTTGGATGCAACAGGATTTGGGTGACCCAAATTCTGGAGTGCAGTAGGTGATCCACACAGTAGGGCTTAGTCTTACTGAGATGAACAGGAGTACTTGCAGGATGGCTCCTGCACGGGAGAGTGGAAAAAATTCCTCAGTCCTTCACCTTTTGCCAATATGGAAGGCTTTTAAAATTTCACTTAGGGTGCAATTTAGCTGCTGTATTTTTTTCTGTGTTCTTTACGGAAAGCAACATAGATATTAAGAAATTAAGTCTTGTTTGACTGTTGTAGTTTGTGAGACGCCTTGATCAATGGACTTGCTATGTCTGAGCTTGTGTATTATGCATTCAGCATAGGCTCAGCTTTGAAAAGGCTTGTGGCTATTCTGCTTCTGTGTTTGTGCGTGTGTTTTTTTTAAAACCATGGAGGTGTCATAGCAGGAACGCAATTGTGAATTCTAGATACAGTTGTCAGCTAACTGGGACTATTTAGCTGACCTCCTGAGTGGAAAACTGTGCAACTTCATAGGACTTCCATACCCGTGAAAGGGAGCTGTGGTGGTTTCACCCCGCTGGGCAGCTGAACTCCACCACAAGCACTCTCTCACTCCCCCTCCTCAAAAGAAGAGGGGGAGAAGAAAAAAAACCTCACGGGTTGAGATAAGGATAGTTTAATTAAAGGAGAGGGAGAAAAAAAACAACAACAAATATATATATATATACAAGCAAAGCCTGTGCACAAGCACAGAGGAAAAGAGAAAACAAGTTATTCGGTACTTCCCACCAACGAGCGATGTTTGGCCACCTCCTGGGACGCAGAGCTTCAGTACCCGCAGTGGTTGATCGGAAGGACAGACGTCCTCGCAACGAGAGCCCCCCCTTCTCCTTCCCTTTCCCAGCTTTTATTATTGAGTGTGACACCACATGGCATGGGATATCCCTTAGGTCGGTTCAGGTCAGCTGCCCTGGTGGTGTCCCCTCCCCACCTCCTGCCCACCCCCACCTGCTGGCTTTGGGGGTCTGGAGAGAGTCCTGGTGCTGTGCCAGCACTGCTCGGCAGTAGCCAAACACTGGTGTGATACCAGGGCTGCTCTAGCTACAGGTGCAGAGCACAGCACTGGATGGGCTGCTGCAGGGAAAGGTAACTCCATCCCAGCCAGACCCGATACAGGAGCACAGCCAAACAGCGAGTGTTTATCCTCATCCCTGCTGACCTGCCTCTCTCTTCTCTGCCTGTAGATCTGAACTCTTACGAACTCAGAACATTGGTAGGATAACTGTTTCACGTAGTTGGACTCCTGCATAGAGCCATGTTAACTTCAGTGTTTGAATGCACTTTTTGTCCTCATAGAGCAACTCGTGGAGGAGCCTTAATTAAGATGTGCAAGGCTTGAGTCACAAGGTACAGTTGGCCTGTGGTGCAATGAGTAGGTCAAGTTGGTTCACTTAAAATGAATCAGAATCAAACCTGACAAATGTAATTGGTACCATTAGGTGAATTAAAGTTTGTTTGTTTTGCTGCTGAGACTTTTTAGCATTCAGGAAGGCAGTGTACACAGCCTGCCTCTCATTTTAGAACAACAGAGAGGAGAGAAACAGCTGTCACTGCAGAATGCAAAAGGGAAAACGAGAACTTTTTAGTTTATTTTAGTATTTTTTTTTCTAAAGGTGTGTCTTGTTCTTCATTCTGATCTTTAGTGAAATAAAACCAAAGTGGTTTTTTTTCTGCCATAAAGACGCTTTTTCATAGAGCCTTGACAACAATGGAGAGTCTGCCTGAAATTTTAAGAAGTAAAGCGCTTAATCTAAATAAACATTTCAGACCTTTGTGGTCTTTTAACTGCTGAGAGAATTAAGATACAACAACTTTAATTTAGTTTAAGCAAAACTAGGAAGGACTACAATGAATATCTAAATGTCAAAAGGAAAACGGAAAGCATAGTTAAAAATGTAGGTCTGTTTCTTTCCACCCTGTAAAAATGTAAAGTGCACAATTCCACTCTCCTTAAATGTTGTTTGTATCTTGGCAAGAACACTGGAAAAAGACTTTTTGCTGAAAACCTTTCTGATGGTGACGTTCCTTGACACCTCTGACATTTGAGAACAGCAAAACAGATGTTTTTTTAATGCTGCTTCTTTACTTTGAGAAGCAGAATAATAGCATGCATTTTATTTAAATAGATTCCTTGAACTGTCTTCTGCTTTGGTCTTCTCAGATCATAAGGATCATTTGAAAACCGAGTGGGGATGATTTTTTTTCGTTCATAAATCCAGAAAAGTTTCTGAAAAAGGAAAATAGTACAAGAATTTTTTCAGTTCTGTGTATCAATGTTGGTCCTCCTCTGATCTTTCAAGTTACATTACATGTATTACATAATATTATATTACGTTAGTAATATTAGTGGAAATGTAGTAAATTAGTTTTATAAAAAATAATATGGTTACACCTGTTAATATTGTAGCCTTCTCTTCTCTCTTTTCTGCTTCCATCATTCCCGTTGTATCAAAAATTGGGATGAAAAGTCAGTATTCTCTGGAAAATACCCGAAAATCTTTTGGTGTTCCATCTCCAGATACAGACAATACTGTTCTCTTGGAGGATAAGAAAATTGCTTGCAACAGCATTTATCTTCGTCGTTGTATTGTGAAGCTACTAATAAAACATACTTTCTTCAGAATATACTTTCAGTTAGATTGCTCTCCTTTCTGGATGATAGAACTTGGTTCTGAAACACCTTTCCCCAAATCAGCAAACTATCTTCCTGTTCTAGAAAATTCTATAAAGCATGTCTCCCCCACCTCCTTTTTTTTTTCCTCATGGGTATATCTGGCAAACAAGGCAGGTTACTTTTCTGCCCTGCGTATGAGCTCTGTGTGCTTGCAGCAGGAAAACCAGACCATGTGACATAACACTAGAGCTGCTCTTCTGCCTCTCCTCTCTCCGTGTACATCATTTGGCTCATAAATTTGATTGCAGGTTAAATGAAGGCTCGGAAAATCTGTGAGATACTTTTTCCCCTTCAAGTTTTTCTTGTGTGTGTTTTCTGTTCCATCGTGCTTCTGAGGTTAGGCCAAAATAGAAATGAATTCTGTAAACACCACATAAACAATACTTTATGCATATTTATGTTGTAGTCAGAGGGGATTTGTTTAAATTGTTTGTTACTGTCATAACTTAGGGTTAACTGCGTAGGGTTCCTTGCTTCCTTTTCTGTTTTGCAACACTGAGTAATATATATCTGACTTGGATTTTGTGGAAGGGGGAAGTAGTTAAATATAATTTAAATACACATGTGAATTATTAATGTTTGAGAACTTTTTACTGGGCCTTTTTTTAAATTGGGCTTTGAAAATAGTGTATTAGAGGTTTAAATTAAGATTGTTCCATTGGAACTTTTTATTATTTTATCAGCATTTCAAAGCTCTTAAGTACAGTTGAGGTAATATTGCAGAGGTATAGCACTGGAAAGAACTTGTGGGAAAGAGCGGAACTGAAGCATGCACTAGCTTTGTTAAGTAGTTAAAACACAATTTGAAATTTCTGTATCTTTCACTTCCTTGTAACTTTACATGTTCTGATTTATCCTTATCTCCTTTCTTTTATTGACCTAGGATGCAGTATTTGCAAACTCCTTTCTTAATCTGTCAGCTCATCATCTACCAGTGCGTTCTTTGTTCCAAGTGTTTCATTTTCTCCATCATGTTTCTCACATTCATAGGCAAGATGGGTCTTCCGGCAATCACCTGGAAGATGCCCTGAATGTGTTCTCTAGAAATCTCTGTTACATGGCCAGCTTGGAGCCTTTTGAAGTGGCTAGGAAGGCAGCAAACAGGGGAGGAGACCTTGACATCTGCAACTGGATTTTGAAGCCTGTTGGATTTGAAAGCTGTTGCATTCTTACTGCGTCAGTGGTGTATGCCAAAATTCAGTAGAGTTCCATGACATGGATATATATCAAATAGGAGTTAAATTGCACTTTTCTCCCCCAGATATTTTGGAAATTGATGGAAACTTGAATCTGTCACTTGCAATAAACTCGAATCTGTTACTTCTGAAGGAAGTGGTTCATTCTTCAACTTGCTGGTCTTTATTTTTCATTTTGATAGGAGACAAGGAATTTCCACTCAAGTCCTCTTTAGTTTTTAAGAGTATTTTTGTATTCTGCTGTGAGCTAAGTTGCTTGCTTATTACTTCACACAGCAAATCTTCTGGGCTTCCTGAACAAAACAAAACAAACTCAGAAAACAAAACCCCAAATGCTAATTATTGTGAACTGTCATTGTTATGGAATGTTGTAAGAGCAAAATGCCTTGGCAACTAGTCAGTAAGGCTTTCTCCCTGTTTGGATATTATACTTTCACAGCCATATCTGGTTCAGAAGAGTATGCATAAAGTAAGGCAAATAGGTTAAACATTTAAATTTCAACAGCTTAATCTTAAATGGGGACTTCTTAAAAAAGTCAGAATACACTACAATTCTGAAAATAACTTTTTTGGAACATTCCCTTTATTTAAAAAAAAAAAAAAAGTGGTAAATCTATGTCTGGCAGAATTTAAATCTAGGTGATTCAGTAAATGCTTTGAAGAAATTCCACATAAAAAATGACCAGCAAGAGCTGTGCAATAAGAAGTAGGAAGTGTTTTTCATATTAGAAATTACGATCAAATTACGATCACTAATATGCAGCTATATGGGACTCATATTACTTTTTTATTCTATATCTCTGCACATTTTCATGTGTGTAATAGAATTAACAACTATAAATGAGAACTGAAATTTATAGCTAGCATGAAAATCCAAAAAATTATATCAAGTAGTAGGCAACAGACATTTCTAAATGTGGATGTGTGAGTTCTTCCAGACATTTGCAAGCTTATAAACAGTAAATATATTGCAATTTTGTTAACAAGTATTTCAGTTTTAAATCCCAGGGAAGAGAGACTGCCACAGAGTGGCTTCCAATATTTTTGCAGTTTCTTATACATTGAAATAGGAAAACTAAAATGGATGCAGTTCTCAGTTAGGCAGGAGAAGCAACACGTCCAACTGCACCAGTGTTCAGGAGCAGTGCAGTTCAGCATCTAATGAAACAGAGGCCTTGCGTTTTTTAACAAAAAGTTTTGAAGATGGGAAGGTGGAAGCACTGTGCATTTCAGATCCCTGATGCATATAGCCCAGGAGCAGAGTCCAGCCTCTATATCAGGAGCTCAGAGACCCAATTCTGACTCTCCCATTCCCTCTGCGCATAGTTGTTTTGGTCAAACGCAGCGCTTTTCTCCAAAGTGATGGGTAGGAGCCCCCTCCTCATTTTGGCCAAATTCTCACTGCTGAACAGATATTCAGCTCCCTTCTTTGGCCCAAAGCACCTGTGTTTGTTTTGTGACTTTGAAGAGAACATAACAGGTCTTGCTTTATTAGCAGCCAGTGGACATTTCAAAGCAAAAATGTGGTTGAGAAATTAATCATTCTGCACCTCCAAAGTGAGACTTACTATGGCTCTGAAACTAATACAGAAATGAACCAAAAGCTAAATGCATGAATCACTCTTTAAACATAAAGTCAGGTTTTCAATGACCACAGTATCTGTGTTGTTAAAATAAATTGCGAGGCCATCTCATTTTCTTCCTTCAGAGTTAAAATAAAGTAACATATTGGTCCTTAGCTTCTCCATGGCCTGGGGAAAGTGTTTCCCTTCAGCAGAAAAGGTTTTATATGATAATACTTTCCCAGATTACTGAAAAGGTTTTTGTTTCCCACTCTTCCTCTTTTTTTTTTTTTTTTTCTAAAAAACCAAATTAACTTCCTCTGAAGAAATGCCTACTTTCTGTGTTTACCAGGGCAAAGAAGGGCATTGTCTCAGGAAACTGGTTCTGATGGGAATGCAAATGCAGGGACAGGGCATTAACATTTGCTGAGCTGGTTTACAAGTGGGATGGAGTTTCACCTAGGGGATTACATTCATAGACTCCATGTGGAAATTTTTCCACAGTTCGTCCCAGTGCACAATCTGCTGGTAGGAAAATGTGGCCAGCTCCAGTTGCAGCACCAAGGGTGCATTTTTAAATAACTGTTGCTGTCACTTGCTGCTCTGAGAGCTGGCTCATCTGCAAGATGCATTCTGCCTGCTCCTGTGCCCACAGCCTCCAAGACCACACTCTGCCAGCAAACAGAGCCCATTTCACAGGTAGGGCTGTGGCCAGAGAGGCCCCCACAGGACCCCTGCTGTGTTTTGTCAGCCCATCTGCTTGCTTCTGGGCCTGGCTGATCAGGGATGCTGCTTGCCCAGCAGTGCGGCCATGCAGTGTGCATTGTCCTCAATCCCTTTCAACTCCTTCCAGGTTATTGTCATGGTGTTATAACTCTGTTTTTGCTGATGAGTACATGGTATTATTACCTCAAACTATGTAGCACCAAAATTCTCACTAGGCACAACAGCTTTGTGTTTGCTAACTCATTTGTATACAAGATATGTTTTCCCCTAAAGGCTGGAAAGGTTCAGCTTCTTGTACTAAATGTTTGTCTGATGCACTGAAGTGTCTTCAGACAATTTTATTTTCTGTTCTCCTTCACTTTATTTTCAAAAGCACAAAATCTCCGACCAGAAATCAGTGACAGCTTCACAGTGCAGGGATAAAGCACTCGGATGAAAAAGTTACAGTGATATGAAAGGGAAACTCAAACATCAACATCAAATCCTAAGACACCTTTGAAAGGGTTTCCTGTTTTTCCAATCCCTTACGGCCAGGTGGTGAGTTTGTGCAGAGCTTGCTGAGAGCTTGCTTGCATGAGGAGGGCGGCTTGTGGTGAGGATGACATGTCTGCAAGCGGCAGAATTGGTAAGAGAAACTGAGCCGAGAGCAGTCTTCTTGCTTCAAATCACATGCCAAAAACACGCAAGAGCTTCAAACGCATGCCAGCTTCCCAAAGATGGGGCTGCTCTTCCTCTCAGCATCCTGCCGCCAGTGTCAGGGGACATTTGCAGTGCGGAGGGCTGCTTGGCAAAAGGCTTGGGTACAGTACTCATTTTCATGCGATGGTCCTTCCCCAGGCTGCAGAGCAGCATGCTGTGTTTGCATGTGTTGCTGCTTTGGAGCTGTGCTGAGTGAAGATGGTGGTGTCAGCCCAAAGAGAGATTAAGTGATTGTTGGGGAATTTCTTTATCACCGTCCTGTGTAAATACAGATTAGAAAAAAACCATTTTTCTTACAGCTGCAAGTTGCTTCTGCAAATGTGAGGGAGCACAGTGCTGGGCAGCATTACACAGCCAGCTCCGAGTGTTGCTGCAAAGCAGGAGGTGGGCTCCTAGCAGCACCCAGGCAAATGGGAGCAGTGAGTCCTGCTGCACCTGCAGCGACCTCTTCCATCAGCAACGCCTCATGGCCCAGCTGGGCACAGCACCCCTGTGGCTGGGTTTGTGTTGGTCCCAGCTGGGCTTCAGCCCAGCAGCAATGTGCCCCTTGCAGGGCAGAATTTGTCCCCTAGGTGAAGGTCCCTGCAAGCAGAGGAGTTGGGAGATGTCTCTGGTGCATGGATGAGACCAAGCAGGAGTTCAGGTTGTGCTGGAAGCTCAGTACAGCTGGGGAACGAGAGGCTGGAGAGCAGCCACACAGAAAGGGATGTGGGGATTTTGGTTGACAACAAGTTGAATATGAGTCAGCAGTGTGGCCTGGCAGCCAAAAGGGCCAACCGTACCCTGGGGTGCATCAAGCACGGCATTGCTAGCCGGTCGAGGGAAGTGATTGTCCCGCTCTGCTCTACGCTGGTGCGGCCTCACCTTGAGTACTGTGTGCAGTTTTGGGCACCACAGTATAAAAAGGACATAAAGCTATTAGAGAGTGTCCAAAGGAGGGCTACAAGGATGGTGAAGGGCCTAGAGGGGAAGACACACGAGGAACATCTGAAGTCACTTGGTTTGCTCAGCCCAGAGAAGAGCAGACTGAGGGGAGGCCTCATGGCGGCCTGCAGCTTCCTCACGAGGGGAGCGGAGGGGCAGGCGCTGATCTCTGCTCTCTGGTGACAGCGACAGGACCCGAGGGAACGGCATGGAGCTGTGACAGGGGAGGGTCAGGCTGGGTGTTAGGAAAAGGTTCTTCACCGAGAGGGTGGTCGGGCACTGGGACAGGCTCCCCAGGGCAGCGGTCACGGCACCGAGCCTGCCGGAGTTCAAGAAGCATTTGGACAACGCTCTCAGACACATGGTTTGATTTTTGGGTGGTCCTGTGTGGAGCCAGGAGTTGGACTCGATGATCCTTTTGGGTCCCTTCCAATTCAGAATATTCTATGATTCTATGTATACAGCCCACAGAGCAGTTTATTTGCTGCAGCAGCAGTTGATGACTTGGGAGTTGCCCAAATGTAGGGCACGTGTCCCAGCTGGGCAGCTATAAACAAGATGCTGTAGCTTCCTGGCTGGATGGCTAGTCAGGAGAAACACACTGTCGTACAGCTGTGAGAGGTGAGTGCATGCCATCTCTTGGTCCCTTGGCTGACCAAATGCAACCCTGCTTTTGCGCTTAGTGTACAAGAAGTTCTCTGTCTTATCAGTTCACTTCCAAAAGGGGGGACTCCCTGCAGCAGGGAAGAGGGAGCTTATTGGAAAGCATGGGGAGCAGAAGAGAGGGTTGGAGGAGTCTGAAACATGAGAATGAGCCAGAAGTCATGATAGAAAGGGGACAGAGAAGTGAATGGACAGTGTTAGGGAAAGAGACAGATTAAAAGCAATTTCTCTGGGGAGGAGGGCTTTCTGCAGGGAATGGCACCTGTTTAGCAAAAAGTAACGAAACTTTACAGGCCTGAGTAAGAGGTGCTAACTGATTTAAAGGCAACATGTTGATGATTCTTTTTCATGTTGATTCTGCTCTGTTTGAAATACTGTTTCAAAGTATTCAAAAGTATTAATGTTTTGCAGTACTGTTTCAAACACTGAAGTAGGGGCTTGCAGTTATTGTTAGTATGAATGCAGAAACAGAGAGGGTCCTTGGGGTGCCAAGTCTGATCTTCCAGTTGCAGACTCTTACTAATCTGCCACATCAGATCACAGGCTTATTCTGAGCTGAAAACAATGTGAGACTACATTGGTATTTCCAATAATTCCTTTATATAATTAGTATTTCCTTTCATAACTATCCTGCTAATATTTAAGTAATAGTTAAGGTTTCTAATGTGTTTGATAAGCAGTAACTCATTCTTTGTTGCTTGTTTTGCAGCCATCAGATGCTTTGATACTGGGAAAGATAAAAAATGTGAACTGTGTGCTGTTGGCAAGGTAAACGAGCATTTTAAGGGATTTTATATCATGTATTGAAATTTTCTCAGAAGTTTTTTCTTTTCACATTAGGTGAACTGAATTTTTACTCCAACTTCATCTTGCCCTGTGTGGTTGCTTGCAAAGCCCGGCAGAAGCCTATTTTTTTCCTGAACAAATTTGGTGCTGTAGGGACTGAGAGTATTAACAATACCATCTAGACTGGGAAAGAAAAATTCAGTAGGGGATGCTGCCCTAGCAAGGTCAGCAACCTATAGGGTTGCCTGCTCTGTTGGCACGTAGATGGTGCCTGATAATCTCAGTAATCTGTCTGCTCCCTGTGCTTGGAAATCTGTGAAACTGGGAAATTGTGTATTTCCAGATGAATTGTACGTTTGGTACCCCGTAGGCTCTTCCAAATCATCCCCTTGATTACTGAGTCCTCTAGCTGCTACCTGTATTGCTTAGAAGGCTGCATCCCATGTAGTTCTCCCTTCCTGGGTCATCTTTATTCAGACATCTCTTACCATACTCAGAAGAGATGCTGGAAGCAGGATCTGCAAATGAGTGCGTGGAATTTTCACGCTGGCTGGCATAGCAGTGGATATCTAGGACTAATGTGCTACTAGATGAAATGTAAAAATGCTAATACAGCATCTGGACAGCAGGGGCTGAGCCAGGTGCTGATAACAAGGTCCATTGACAGTCCTAGACAAGCAGAGGTGATGAATCAGGTCCAGGATCCATCCAGGGAGTCCAGGCAGGAGCAGTCGGAGACAGGGCCAGGACAGGGTTGGAGACAAGGCTGAAGTGTGTATGCAAAGTCCATCTAGAAGACAGGTCTGGAGACGAATGATAGCATAGGTTTGAGGGCCATCCAGGAGGCAGGGCTGGGGACAAGCACAGCTGTGGTGCTGCTTGGGCACAGAGAGAAGGCCAGGGCCTGAGCCTGAAGGAGGGAGCACTGGGCTCATGAGCACTGTGTGCCTGGGTGGAGGTGGTCTGCCCAGGGTGAGCAGAAAATCTGTAGAGTTGTGTATAAATCTTGCAAACGTGTTGTAATGTGTGGAAGATGTAATATTGCTATACCGGGGTATTCAGAATTTATGAAAATTACTTACAAAATAAAGAGAAAAATGCTTTTTGTACCCTTGAAGCTTCTAAAGTGTATTTGGAGTGTAGTTTCAAGACTGTTTTTCATTACAATCTTGAACTTCAACAACTTTAAAAAAAAAAAAAAGCTACAACACTGCTTCTTGATTCAAATATTGAGAACCTTAATACAGTCAGGAAAACAAGCTATGCCTCTAGTTGCTGAAATGATCAGTTCCACATCCAATATTGTTTAGAGAAACTAAATTTCTGGAATTCTGTTTATTTGAGAGAACAAAGGCAATTTCAGTCTGATTTATTTTACTCTCTGTCAACATGCATCTTTGCAGACACGGAAGGCATCATACAATTATGCCATCGAATGTCAATTACCGTGCCAATATCTGGGCATTAAAAGAAGAGAATTGTTCACATGTTTTAGTGACTACTGCCTGTGGTTCCTTACGAGAAGAAATACAACCTGGTGATCTTGTCATAATTGACCAGTTCATTGACAGGTGAGTAACATCTGTTTTTAATTATGTTCTTAGTCTGGGGGGAGAAGAAAAGGGAAGAATGGGGTTAAACTGTATAAAAGCATGTTAATGTTAAATTAAGATTTTGTGGAATAAGGTGATAGCCTCAGTTCTTGTGGCAGAAAGGGAGATTCCTACAAGAAGACATGATAGGAAACAGGACTGAAATTAGAAGTCCAGCTCTAACAGGTACAGAAGAAATACCAGGCTTTGAAGAATGATCTCAAATGAAGCAAACTGTTGCTCCTTGGGAAGAGTCTTCTGAAGAAAAGAGGTCTCCTTGGATGTGGGGGAAGAGCATGGTAAGAGCACAAGCCATTATAAGCTTCAGGAAGATTGTGAAATGAAATGAAGAGGAGCAACAAAGAACTCAGTAGGGTAGAAGCCTGGTAGGAAAAAAGATGCAGTAATAATGAGGCTCTGTACAAGTGATCAAAACCAACGCTGTGGTAAAAGAGAGAGGGTGGTTTTAAAACAAGGAGAGATGCTAACATTTTTTATTTTCTAAGAATCATAAGGAAATAATTTTTTCTAAAATCTGTGTACTTTCATCAGTAACCACCTCCTTGATTATCCAGTGATTTGAAAAATCCAAACGAACAGGAAAAAGCAACATTTAAAGATCACCAACTACACCATATAATTCAGAAGTGCAGTTGCACATTTTTACAAGTAAATTTAATATTAATATTAGTGCTTATTGCTATATTATATATGAAAGTTGTATCTGCGTGATCCATCCAATTTTAAGTGTTTGGAATGGTTTATGAGGCTTCTTTGTGCTTATGTGGGGCTGCTGGCAATATTTCATTGCCAACTGAACATGTATAACTAGGTTTTCTGCAATGCAGTGCCATTCAAGTTTTAACTTACTGATTTTTTTTGTGTAACTGAAATGTTTTTTCTTGTAAGAAGGCATATTTTAAGTACAGTGTATCTAAATGACTAAGTACCCTGCAGCAACAAGCCCCATATAAACTGCTTCCTGTTATACTGGAGTTGATTTCTGAGTGAAGAGCAGCAGTATTGCTGACAGTGGTCTTTTTTTTTCTTTCTTTT
>VXAA01006952.1:104896-125401 GCA_013399115.1 Anseranas semipalmata
TTTTTTTGATGAGACTAGAAATATTTAGGCTGATCACTTTGTTTGTACAGACTAAATCATATTCGTTGTTATTCTGCCAATAGTACTTGGAAATGAGCAACTTCATATCAATACTGATTGATGAAGGAAAGATAGTAAACACAGGTATATGGTTTGGATGATTGTGAGTAAAGCATACGTTATTTTGACAACATTATAATCTAGCAGGCGCCTAGGTAGGTGTGATGAGCCTAACTGTGCTAAGTCTTGAACTGCATACATGGTAAGAAGTAGCCTGTGGCCCAGAGAGCCTGCGTTTTTAAACAAGAAGGAGTTGGGATGGTGGCAGAGTTATTGTCTGCTACAGGTGAAGGGTGAAAGTACAGAGAAACTAACTCATGTAGAGGTCAGGCAGAAAGACAATGACAGAGCCAGGAAATGAACCCAGATATGAAATCTGAGACCATTCTTCATCCAAAATGTAATTGTCAAAATTAATGATACATTTTGAAGCTAGCTGATCTCCTACAGCTTTACATTTCCCAGCACTTGCCAGACTGCATGAAAACCTCAGAGCTGGAAAGGAAATAACCAGCTTCATTCAGTTTGGATATTAAGAACATGTCCCTTTCAAGAAAAACAATTGTAGAATAAAATAGTAAAGTTGTGTGGTGTGAAGAGGAGTGAAAGGACGGGGATCATTTAGGCTGTGGCAAAGAAGTCTTAACAGTATCCTGGGCTGCATTAGGCAAAGCACTGCCAGCAGGTGGAGGGAGGGGATCCTTCCCCTCTGCTCAGCACTGGTGAGGCCACAGCTGGAGTGCTGGGTCCAGTTCTGGGCTCTTCAGTGCAAGTGAGACATGGACATACTGGAGAGAGTCCAACAAAGGGCCTCAAAGATGATAAAGGGAGTGGACTATGTCCCCTATGAGGGAAGGCTGAGAGAGCTGGGACTGTTCAGCCTGGAGAAGAGGAGGATCAGGACGAATCCCATCAATGTCCATAATTACCTGAAGGGAGAATGCAAAGAGGACAGAACCAGGCTCTTTTCAGTGGTGCTCAGTGCCAGGACAAGAGGCAGTGGGCACAAACTGGAGCACAGGAGGCTCCCCCTGAACGCCAGGCAGCACTGCTTTGCTGTGCGGGTGCCTGAGCACTGGCACAGGTTGCCAGGGAGGCTGTGGAGCCTCCTCCTTGGGGATGTTCAAAAGCCACCTGGACATGGTCCTGGGCAACCTGGTCTGGGTGGCCCTGCCTGAGCAGGGGTTGGACCAGATGGACCCAGAGGTCCCTGCGATCCTCAGCCATGCTGTGATTCTGTGTCTTCATTTAGAGTTTATTCAGATGACCACCAGTAGTAATGGCACAGCCCATATATGAGCAGTGTTTCCTTCAGGCAAGTAAGTTTTCATTTCTGTGGAGAAGAATGGGAACTTGGGGACTTGTTTTCATGGCTTTGGGAAGCCAACAGGCTTCTCAGAAAAGCATGTGAGCATGTTTTGTTATGGAAAACAACACGTACTTTTAAAAATTATTAGTAGCTTGCCCTTTAATTCAGAAAACAGACAAGTCATACTAGTCTGTTTCATTTTACAGTTTGATTTCTGTGATACATCATTTTCTCTGATGGTCTTTGCCAGTAGGTGTTAGGCTGCTGGTTCTTCAGAGGTAGGGTCTGCATTTTTGTCCTTCACTATGGCGTATCATCTGTAAGAGAGATTGCATTATATATAATAAATCATTATCACCTAACAAGCAGTTCTGTTGACAGTAAGATATTTTCGTGGAACGAAATAGATTAATTGTCCACCAAAGTCTGAAAAATATGCAATTTTCTGAAATACCTTCTAATGAAAGATCAGGGTCCTGTAAACAAACTATTTTGGTAGCTGTGGGAAGAAATTGGAACTATATAGCATTTCCAAACTACAAAGAGCTTAATCCTGCAGGTCACTAGCACTATTAGTACATGTGATTTCATATGTAGTCTCCACATTTTTCATGCTTATCTATTAGCGTGTGTGTGTGTTTCAACATGAAAAGATATATTTTGTTAAATAGATACCAAAACATTTGCACTGTGTTCTCCCTACTTCCAGAATACAAAAGTAACCACAGCTACTCTTATATGCTACAACGGTTGTTCTCTTCTTTGAAACAAGTGCCTAAAGGAATGTCTGGAAGAGTTTTTAGAAGGCCTTTGGCTCCTGTTAGTTTACTATAATGCTGTTACTCACCTGGCTAGATCAGACTGATTAGGGGCTTTTTAATAGTTTCCGTTTGATGTGCTGAGGTTTGCTAGGAAGAGTAAGGAGGTAACAGCCTACTTAGATGACTCAGATCAGTTGGGAAAATACAGAAAATAGCTTCACGAGAGAAGGCCTGTAACAGCTGCCAGCTTTTTTTTTTCAAGCAAGAATTTGAATTTTTTTAATCGCATACACCACTACAGTTACTACAATATTGTTACACTCAGAAAAACTTTTACTCTGGAGAATTTTCTTTCAGTGTTACTGAAGACAGAGAGCACACTGAGACTGCTTTTTATACAGCAGATGCCAGTGTGAGTTTTCATTGTGTTCTTTAATTACTTGCTTGCTGATAATTCAACACTATTGGAGTAAAGAGAAAGGTGCTGATGCCAGTGGTAGAGGATCAGTGGCAGTGGTAGATGGAAATGGGTTGGTTTGTTAATGTACTTGAGCAGGATTTTGCTTCCTAGCATGAGTTGTGGTCAGCATTGCAATAAAATCCTGTGTTTCTGTAAGAAAATTGAAATGAACTAGCTAATGCCACCCTACTGTCTGATTACGTGTATCTGTTGCCTCAGGGTGGGGAATGCAAAGTCTGGGTGCACATTCAAAATTTCCACATGTGCAGCTTTGAATTTGAAAAGGCAGTAAGGGCAAACCAAGCACGGCAGAACCATACAGCAGCACAAGGGCTCACGCTGAGTAGCACAGTCTCCTTGAGCTTGATAAACAAGGTTTTCTGCATAAATACCCGCGTGCCCCTTTCCCAAGGAAGGAATTCCCTCACCTCCTGCACTGCCACCCACTGTTCGGCCCAGAGGCAAACAGAGGGTCTGTTGGGGGATCTCGGTGGAGCCCCACAAAGGCTGTGTGACAGCAGGAGCTGTGCAGCCCCAGCTCTTGGCTGGTTTCTTGTAGTTACAACACAGTCCCATGCTTTCAGGTGCTGCTTCTGATCTCCCACACTGGGGACATCTCTGTACCTTCCCTTTATGCTATCTTTGATCCTTCTGGATTGTGCATTCCTGTTAAGAATAATGCGGCTAGCTGATTTGTTTCTAGACAGGCACTTGGTGACTTCCTCCTGTTTTAATCCAAATGATCAGACAATTGTACAGCATTCAGTTAAGCAGAATCTCTGTGCTGGAGGGAGTGCGGACTTCTCCACATCTAAAACTGTGAGACCTAAAGAGCAGATTATCCTTGAACAGTGGCTCATAAGTTCCATATTTCCTGTCCTGGGCTGGCTCTGTATTGGAGCCACTCAAGGTAAGTGGGGAAGGCCTCGAAACTCCTGTGGTGAGAGGAGCCCTGGCTCTTGGTCTGTGTGCAAGCAAGACAAGGGAAGCATCTGTGAATTCTGTAGCCATCATTATTTCTGCAAGTGATACAAAAGAACGGTATTGCAGTAGTGAAAATTAATGTGCTGCTGCCCTGTGCCTTGCAGACAGGTTAGTGGGACAGGTAGGGGTGGCCACCTCCTGACTTGAAGTAGCAGGGCTATAGGACGGAGAGGCTAAAAGGCATTCCTCTGTGCCAGCCACTGCTTCGTAGATAGCGACAAGCACAAATTGGTTCAAATCTGCATTTATTCTCACCCTAAGCCTAGCAACATACTGACACATCTCATATCAAGTAGCAGTGGCCTTTGCAGAATTGCAGCCTTCCACATAGAAGGGAAATTGTTAAACCCTGAGTGCAAAGACAAGTTGTCCCTTGCTCAGAGCAGTCATAGGTCTTATCTTCATTACTTATTCCCATGCAGGATGTATGTATGGTGTAAAACATAACAGGATTTCTTTATTTGACCATGTAGTGATGTGGCCATTCTCTCCAAAAAATATAGGGTACCTAGAAGTCAGAGAGAAACATTCATATGTGTGTGGTCATTGTTCAGGGCTCTTCTAAGTGAAAAGGCCTGACTAACAACATCTGAAATACCATAATGCAGGAAACAGATGACTTTTCCCATTCCCTCCAATTCTAAATAATTCATTAGCATACAGTTAAAAACATTAGCATACACAAAAAAGAGGTGTCAAATCAGATTCTATTTGCAGCTCTTTGGTATCCTGTAAAGGAAAAATTCATATTACTGTTTCAACCGACTTTAACACTGTATCCCATTTTGCATATGTTTTTAATTTGCCAATCTCTTTTCCAACTGTATAATCTCATCCTTAAGGGTACCTTATTATTTCTTTTTTTTTTTTTTTTTCAAATCTACTGTAACATGTAACTCATATTTAAAGTCTTATTTAAGTATTTGCTGGTGACTTAGATGGGGAACTGAATTTGGCAACTAGTCTAAGACCATACTACACAATGTTAATTTCCTTTGCTAACATAAACCAGGGCTTGCTAATAAAGCCAATGAGTAGACATATTGTGTTACAAGGGCTAATGAAAAATGGTCTATTACATTGACTTTGACCAGAGATTGTTCTCAGTCTGCTCGGTTTCTTCTGAATTCAGAGTTTTGTTTCATGACTGGGGACTTTCTATTTTGCAAACACTAGAACTCCCCAGGCAGATACAGAAAACTGCTTTGTTTTGTTTTTAGCCTGTATTTCCAAAGTGTTTTCTATCTCAATAAATAGTCATTTAAATTTAAGAGTTGATCTTCGTTTTAGTTTTTGAGGAAGTCACGGTCCTTGACAGTGTATGATGTAGTTACACATGCAAACACTGAATATTGCAATTTAAAAAATATATCAATATAAAGCATAGTCTATGATTTATGCATTGGAAGCCCAAGTCATTGCATCCAGTTAAATGTACATTTATAAGTACCCATTGTGACTGGGAAGCATATATTCTTACTTTCCCAAAATGAATGATTATGGTGCAGTTGTTTGTAACCTAGTGAAATCTTGGATTGCATTAGAATGTGTTTTGGCAAAGCTGAATTTCAACATTAAGAAATAAAGTATTCTCTGATCTGACTTTTTGCACACAAACATTCTGTGTGTTCAGTAAATTGTCTAATGGAAGCATAAAAGTCATGAATATACATACTTTCCTTGCTTTTCATTTTTAAAAATAGAAATATTTTCAGACAAAAAAAAATCATAAAATAAAGCTAGCTTTTATCTGCAAATCACTTTATGGATAAGCCAAATGATTGGGCTGTTTCCCTACTTTTCTCTTATAAAATATGGTATTTGACATAGTGGGAAGAAGAAGGGAATATCACAAATAATTTTATTGCAGAGAGTTATTGCCAATCAGTTGGCTGAATTAGTGGAGGCAGTATATTTGAGGGTAAAGTGATATCTGTGTAACAGTTCTAGTAGATGTCAGAATGGCATGCTGAATGGTAGCATATTTGCAGCATGTTTAACAGTATTCTTGCAAAGAAATAGTTTCTTAATTGAAAGAAGAAAGAAAAAATATTTTCAAAGGCAAGATTTGTCTAGTTGCAAGCTGCCAGTGGCTGCGTGTAATCTTTCTGAGAATACGAAGACTTCCTGTTCCAGGGTTGTTCTGGTTGAATTCATACTTTTTTTTTCAAGCTAATGTTCCTCTAAACTCCCATTCTGTCAATGTAGGAATGCAATGGGATGAACTAGCTCTAGTTTGGCTAGGTTTGTGGTAATTCAGACTTGATTTGTTATCTTCCTAGAAGCTTGCTTTGCTCTTACTTTTCAGTTTACTTGTCTGATTATTAAATTTCGCTGATTTTGTTTGCACAGAATTGCAGCATATTGTGGCTGTGTGTATCATTTAGGAATAAATCAGCAATTCAGCATCTTGTTAGCAATAGATTTTCTCTAGTGAATTAACAATGCACTACTACAGTAACAGTTATATACTCTTGAGCTCGATTCTGAAAGGTTTGTACAGATGTGAAGCAGGATTACATAAGCCAGCAGTGTGCCCCTACTGCAAAGGCTAATGGTGTCCTGGGCTGCATTAGGCAAAGCACTGCCAGCAGGTGGAGGGAGGGGATCCTTCCCCTCTGCTCAGCACTGGTGAGGCCACAGCTGGAGTGCTGGGTCCAGTTCTGGGCTCCCCAGTGCAAGTGAGACATGGACATACTGGAGAGAGTCCAACAAAGGGCCTCAAAGATGATAAAGGGAATGGACTATGTCCCCTATGAGGGAAGGCTGAGAGAGCTGGGACTGTTCAGCCTGGAGAAGAGGAGGATCAGGGCGAATCCCATCAATGTCCATAATTACCTGAAGGGAGAATGCAAAGAGGACGGAACCAGGCTCTTGTCAGTGGTGCTCAGTGCCAGGACAAGAGGCAGTGGGCACAAACTGGAGCACAGGAGGCTCCCCCTGAACGCCAGGCAGCACTGCTTTGCTGTGCGGGTGCCTGAGCACTGGCACAGGTTGCCAGGGAGGCTGTGGAGCCTCCTCCTTGGGGATGTTCAAAAGCCGCCTGGACATGGTCCTGGGCAACCTGGTCTGGGTGGCCCTGCCTGAGCAGGGGTTGGACCAGATGGACCCAGAGGTCCCTGCGAACCTCAGCCATGCTGTGATTCTGTGATTACAGGTGATCATTGCTATCATACTGATATTTTTATTCCCTTCAGGAACATTCTGTTTTTGGACTTGTGTAAATTTCTTGTTTTCTGTTCTCTTTGGTCCCTGTTCTTCTCCCTGAGCATGTTTTCTGCTTTTCCAGGACAACTAAAAGACATTGTACTTTATATGATGGGCAGTGTTCCACTCTTTCAGGAGTATGTCATATTCCAATGGCAGAGCCGTTCTGCACCAAAACCAGAGAGGTTAGTGAATTTTGTAGATGTATTTTAAA
The DNA here is from genome assembly GCA_013399115.1 of Anseranas semipalmata. Lineage (NCBI taxonomy): Eukaryota > Metazoa > Chordata > Aves > Anseriformes > Anseranatidae > Anseranas > Anseranas semipalmata. Next base: position 111,892 of record VXAA01006952.1, read on the forward strand.
ATGTTATATTTTTATGACACTTGTTATTTATGGCATAGTAGTCTAATTACCTGCCATCAGAATATGGAGGTAATCTCCACTTCTTCATTCCTGTTTCTCAGATATGTCATGGTATTAAAGAAAAATGTAACATTTGGAAGGCATGAGAAGTAAAAGATCTTGTGATTATAGGAACTAAGGTAGGTTTGTGGAACATTCTAAGACAGTTGGCAACCTAGATTTCTCCAGGGTCTTAATAGCAGGGCAAAATATCTATTTCTCGTGTAACAAGCCAAGAGAGCAACACTGTGGACCAGGTAGGAAGATAGAATTAGAAATTATTTTCTTTCCATTCTAAATTAAACAGCATCTATGGCTGAGGCACTCTACATACTTACAGTACAGAGAATTAAGAATAATACTAAAGCATTCACAGAAATGCCAATATTGCATTTGTGCTTCTGTGCATTGTAGCAGTTGGTCATGGCAGAGAGTGAAGGCTTTGTTTCAAGGATGTTAGACGTAGAAACAAGCCAAATTACAGTTGTCTTTTATTCTTAAATTTTGCTTCTCTTAGTTTAGTCACTTCAAGATTTTCAGGCTTTAAAAACGCTTGGAATAAATAGTGTGAACTGTTGCTCTGCTTTTCAACACCTTTATAAACTTCTAGGAAAGAGTGTATCTGTGATTAAATATGCCTTCTCTGTGTATTCTTACATCTAAGGAAAAGGGAAGGTGAAGATTGAATTCAATGTTTTGTGCTGTTGTGGAATGCTCTGATCAGAAGCTGCAAGGAGTTACATTCTGAAAGGGCACAGGAATATTTGCAGAATTAGTCATATCCATCCAACAGATTTAGTCTCTGTGCAGTCAGTTTCCACACTGAGCAGGTCAAAACTGAATTATGAAGCAGGTGGCTCAATCTGTACCCTAAGTGTGTACAAATATTTGTATGGCTGAGCTATTCTGCTTGTCACCAATTCACTTCACTGCAATTATAAATTATTTTTATTAGTTAGCCAGGAGACTATGTGGTTTTGAGATATTCACCCGTAAGTCCACAGCATTGTTAGTGGAAGAACATTTCAGTGCACTAGGAATGAAGGTGTTTTGCAATGAAGTAAAAACATTTCAAAGCTGAAGAGGAAAAGGACCGCTACATATTATATATGTGCCTACTCTTACACTTCTTCCATTGGGCAGCAAACTGTGCAAAATACTTTGCACTTTTCAAGCAGCAAGAGCATAGCCACCTGCTGTTATCACAGATGAGTTGGCATATAGTTGCTTGTTGACTTTGAGCATGATGTCATGTCACAACAGATACATGGAATTTATTGACAGCTAACTGTACACTGTGTGTAATGGATTAGAAACAGTGTTACTACTGAAATGACTGGCTATACTTCACACTATGTCTCTTCATCATTTTTGAAAAAGCATAAGTAGATACACATAAGCCATTTCCTCAGGTTGCAGGAAAAATACACCAAGGCTGGTTTTCATCTGTTTGTTAAGTAGCTATAGACAATGCTCTTTGGGTATTAATTTTTGTTAAAAAAATTAAAAGACAGCAGAGAAACGCTCCTTTTTCAGAGAACAAACATTTAGGTACTTCCCAGTCTCACATGTGATCATTATCTCATTAGCCTGTGCATTCTAATCAGCGTAACAGATGTTTTAAAGAACATGTGGTTTTGAGCTCCTAGAGAGGCTGAAAAGAGATGCTTTGACTTTGTTTGAAAATACCAGATAAAAGTGAATTAAAATTTTTTCCAGGAAGTGTCCCTGAAAATTGCTGGGATGATTTCAGCCCAGTTTTTCCTAATTTAGGGCAATATTGTAGCTAAATGCACTAGCAATAAGACCAAAACTATTAATGTAGTAGACTAAGGAATTTGCATGAAAATATCTGAAAACTTTTTATTAAATTGCATTTGTGCAAATGTATAGAAATATTCCATTTTATTTGGTTTATAAAAAGACTATAAAGCAAATGAGAACCTGAAGGGAATTAATCTTTTCTGTGATTGCAAGCTTTTGAATAACATAGGCAGCCTTGGTTGTTACTACTTTCAGAAGCTTACAGCAGCATCTTACAGGGAGTGATGTGGTAACTTTATTAAGAGTTTCAGGGAAATACTTCCCAACTCCTGTGGTTTAAGTCAAATCAAAGCTGAAGTTGTTTATTCATTTATTAATAACACGTAATTAACAGGCAATCAGTGAATTATACATTCAGAATCAGTGTAAGGGATAAGCTATAATATTAGATACAGCCTGTTAGTAAATACATACAAATTTCTAAAAGTCCTTCTGTGGCTAATCTCCCCAAACTCTCTTTTAAGCCCCCTACACACATGCACACAGCTACATGCACAAATGCCCTTCCCCAGCGTGTGTGGGTTACAGGCATACCCACCCTCTTCTGGGGATGCAGGTTTGCCTATTTACGCACATCTGCTACGGGAGTTGTGGGTATTCCAGCTTTACGTGTACCTGTGCTGTTCCCCAAAATCCACTGTTCCACATGCCAAGTGAGAAATCACCCCACAGGGTCACATAGCACTCTCAAAGTATTGCTACTTGTTGCAAACCTGTATGGTGGGTTGACCAACTGGAGTGCAGGCTCCTCACAGCATCTTGCAAAGAGGCTGCTCCAGCAGGCCTGTAGGAAGGTCACGATGCTGAGAAGACAAGACTTTACTGTCGACAGTCATTTTAAACAGATGTTATCACTGTTACTTTCCCCTTCCCCTCAGGACAGTTGTGGATTTCCTGGTCCCATTTACACATGCTGTTACGCTCTCATTCCTATGTATCAGCTGGTGCTTCCCAGGCCATGTACCAAGAGGGGATGTCATGGTGATTCTGTGTATACATGGTCCTTGCTGGAAATGTAAATACTATTACATATACCTGATATATGAACTGTGTACAGCTCAGTCACGGGCATGGGAAAATGTAATAATTTCTCTTCAGATTCCCAGGGTACTCTTCGAGGTATATGCTTATAAAGTTTCGCCAATAGCAGACTTTCAAAAGTAAATTTCATATTCTCCCCAGCTCAACTCCACCATCGTGGCAATGCAGTGCCTGGGGGCATCAGCCTTTAGCATTTCACCATTCTATTCTCAAAGTAAGCAAAGCCTAAATATAAAGCAAAATGCTTCTGTTTTCTGATCTCCTTGGTCTACACTGAACACAGTAATCCAAATGATACAAACAAAATCAGGTGAGCTCAAGATCATTCCTATTGGTAGTACTATTAATTTATCTTGTTGGATGAGAAAACTGAAACTGATCTTTGTATTTGGACAGCTGTAGCCATGTAAATTGCAACTGCTTAGTATCAGGCTAATTTTTTTGTATGTAAGGTTTTTTTTGGTGAGATGCAAAGCAGTGCACCAGGGGAATTATTTGCTTTTTCTGATATTGGCATGTTTTGCAGGTTCTTATTGAGATTGCAAAGAAGCTTGGGCTCCAATGTCATTCCAAGGGAACGATGATCACAATTGAAGGCCCACGTTTCAGTTCTCGAGCAGAAAGCTTGATGTTTCGCAGCTGGGGAGCTGATGTTATCAACATGACCACAGTGCCTGAAGTGATTCTTGCGAAAGAAGCTGGAATGAGTTATGCAAGTATTGCTATGGCAACAGATTACGACTGCTGGAAGGAGCATGAAGAAGCAGTGAGTGCAACTTTTTTCCTCTGGGTTTTGTCCAGAACGATCTGGATGAGAACCTGTATGTAGCTTTTGACAGAGGTCACATAGTGAATTAAATCTGGTTTTACTTATGTCGGTATCACTGAGTTATTCTGGAGTAACAATCGTTAAAGTCAGAACAGAATCAAATGTTGCTACCTCATTCATTTTTATAAACTTGCCTTACTATTAGAAAACTGTTTAGCTCCTTGTGTCTGAATCAGGGGGTTATATGTATGAAGTTGATGTGAACTTGTCTCTTGTAATTGGTCTGGTGTTTTTTCTTTTGCAACTCTGTGCAAAAGGATACATCTTTAGTTCTTTTTCTCGTGGAATACACTTGGGCAGCAACTATTAGTGGATAACTTCCACCAATAGCCTGTTAAATCATGGTGAACACAGAAAGGAATGGCCCAACTTTACTGCTTGAGACAACAGACGCAACTTAGACACCTGATAATTTGCCTGAGTAACTGTAAAACTTCTCTCTCAATTTTTATGTATATGAATAAATTCTTTCCCACATACAACACCCCTGTACAGTATTGCTTAAATTGCTTTTAATTTCTCTGGTGCAGTCTCAGTCTTGCCTCCATTTTTCTACAATACAGTTTGAGCACAAATTGAGCACTGCTGCAAAAACACTGGTAAATAGACATGACATAGATTTTCCAGCAGCTCCCGGAGCATACACTTCCATAATATCAAAGTACTGTATCAGATACAGCTTAGCACACATAGAACATTTATGATTATTAAGTTGAATTTCTGACTTTTTTATCCTCTAATTATTCATCAGTATACAAAAAAAGTATCAAGTCTTTGGTTAAAACTATTACACACATGTCTGTATTGTGCTGTAATAAAGACCCCCATGTGACATTTTATTTAAAGTTCCCTATGGCACACAGAGAACAGCACTGGTGACTTCTCTGAAATTCATATTCCACAGAGATTTAATCATGATTCATTTTACTTAGCTTTTTCTTTTTCTTTTTCTTTTTTTTTTTTTTAGATTATCGCCTTATCCATATGTGTTAGTTTTTGTTTATTGTTATTATGATGCATAAATATGCATAGGAAGCATGATGTTTCTTTACCAGTGACTCTACTTCTAATGTGTTCAAATGAAAAGTTTCCCTGACATTTTTTGAGTATGAAGTTCACAGAATCAGGACCAAGCTATAAAATACAATCAAACATAGACTCACAGAAGAAAGAAGTTTTTGCTAGCTAAAAGGATCGTGGTGTTTTAAAATACATGCTGTGTTTTTGTCTGTGCTTCACCTTTTCACTTAGAGCTGGATGAGTTAGATGAGTTTAGTTGGGGTGTCAAAATGTGTGCCATCAAAATTGAGACACCACTCAGTTCTATTTTCTTTCTAGGTTTCAGTGGATAAAGTTTTAAAGACACTGAAAGAGAATGCAAATAAGGCTACTAGCATACTCCTTACTGCTATACCTCAGATAGGTTCCATGGAATGGACAGACACCCTACACACCCTGAAAGTAAGTACATATGTGAGGTTGATTTCCACGAGGAAATGGTTGGTGACCTGCTACAGCGTTTAGATGTACACAAGTCCGTGAGGCCGGATGGGATCCACCCAGGGGTACTAAGAGAACTGGCGGAAGTGCTGACCAAGCCTCTTTCCATCATTTATCAGCAGTCCTGGCTATCAGGGGAGGTCCCAGTCGACTGGCGGCTAGCAAACGTGACGCCCATCTGCAAGATGACCTGCTCAAGGGTAGGAAGGCTCTGCAGGAAGATCTGGATAGGGTGGACCAATGGGCTGAGGCCAACTGTATGAGGTTGAACAAGGCCAAGTGCTGGGTCCTGCACTTGGGGCACAGCAACCCGAAGCAGCGCTACAGGCTGGGGGATGAGTGGCTAGAAAGCTGCCTGGCAGAGAAGGACCTGGGAGTACTGGTGGATAGCTGGCTGAATATGAGCCAGCAGTGTGCTCAGGTGGCCAAGAAGGCCAACAGCATCCTGGCTCGTATCAGAAACAGTGTGGCCAGCAGGACTCGGGCAGTGATTGTCCCCCTGTACTCGGCTCTGGTGAAGCCGCACCTCGAGTCCTGTGTTCAGTTTTGGGCCCCTCACTCCAGGAAGGACATTGAAGAGTTGGAGTGTGTCCAAAGGAGGGCAACAAAGCTGGTGAGGGGTCTGAAGAACAAGTCCTGCGAGGAGCGGCTGAGGGAGCTGGGGTTGTTTAGCCTGGAGCAGAGGAGGCTCAGGGGTGACCTTATCGCTCTCTACAGGTACCTTAAAGGAGGCTGTAGCGAGGTGGGGATTGGTCTCTTCTCCCACGCGCCAGGTGATAGGATGAGGGGGAATGGGCCTAAGTTGCACCAGGGGAGGTTTAGGCTGGATATTAGGAAAAACTTCTTCACTGAAAGGTTTGTGAGGCATTGGAACAGGCTGCCCAGGGAAGTGGTTGAGTCACCATCCCTGGAGGTATTCAAAAGACATAGTAGAGCTTAGTGACATGGATTAGTGGAGGATTAGGTTATAGGTTAGACTGGATGATTTTGGAGGTCTTTTTCCAACCTAAATGGTTCTGTGATTCTGTGATTTGTACTGGAGACAGTGTATGCATATATACACATCATATTGGTATATGTTTTAAAATGTTTCTGCTTAAATTGTAACTTTAGAATAGGTGCTTTAACAAACCAAATCCATTCAAGATGGGCAAATATATTCATTAAGACTCTTACAAGCTTTGTTGCAAAGATCTAGCTTCAATTTTAGCCTCAGTTTCACAGCAAGTGCTAAGAAAGATAAAAAGATTAAGGACATCTCTGTATGGACGTTGAAGTGTAACCCTTCATAGCACAGGTAAGATACAAATCTAGGTGCGTATACAGATGAAAAACCTTTACCTCTGCTTAGCTTTAGCTTAGGTCTTAGAACAATGGAGAGCCAAGTGGGGAAAACTGAACCGAATCAAAAGCATTGTGTTCTCTTTGATGTGTAGAAGGTGAGGAGTTTGTTACAAGGTATGGGTAACAGCCAGTTTGAAATTATTAGAACTGTGTTCACCCACATGCTTTCAGATCGAAAGTGCATGAAGAAAAGAATGGAAAAGAATATTGTTCAAAAATACATCAGTGATGGAATTTTTAGGCAGAATCTTTCTTAGACTAGAGTTTGCTTTTATGTTTTATATTACCTCAGTTACACAGAAGGGCTTGAGATTTCTTTCTGACTATAGCGTAGAGGAAGAGAACAATGTTCAAATTGTTTGGGTGTCTATCCAACTTCTCAACGAGGTTTTTGTGACAATAGCTACTTCTGACAGTACAAGTGTGTGTAGCATGAGAGGAACGGAAGATTATATTGGAATAGCGTGGGAGACAGGGAAAGAGAATTGGAATGTGAGAGAGCATACAGAAGTGGGCCACAAAGAGCTGTTACTGGAAGCAGCATTCTGAAAAGGAGGAAGCCTTTGGGGGAAATCAAGGAGTTCAGTCTCTGATGACTCCCTCCACTTTTAGGTTCTTTCTTTCTCTTTTCTAAAAATTACTGTGTTTGATGAAGTTAAAATGAGTAAGAAAGACAAAAACAGACATAAATCATGTCTTCGTGTACCTGAAAGTGTGTCCCTGAAACTCAACTATCAACAGAATTGTCTGTGCTGTAAAAATCTTCAGTGTCTTCTGATGGCGATAGACTTTTCGATTTTATTTCCAGTCTGGTCCTCTTGTCAGTGACTCTCATGTGTGGTTTAGTCAGTGTAGTCAGTGTCCTGAAAGAAAAACATACTAAGCAAAATTCCCTGCAGATTTTTTTAAGCATCCTTGAACAGGTCAGGTTCATGGAGGTTCAGCCCAAATCCCTGAAACGAGTGTTTTGCTGATTCTTCATTAGGAAACCTGCACTTTTTTAGGAGACCTTGCATTAGGTTTATCACTATTCCTCACCCAAGTTCCAGTTATCAGGAACAGCTATTAGTTGTTTTTCATGCCCCCTCTACACATTTGTGAGAGGCAACAGGCTTTTCCCCTTCCCTTTTGCAGTCCTTGGGAAGTTGTGGCATGAATGGATAAGGGAGACAACAGAACCAGTATTCCTTCTCCCCTCTAATCCACACAAAACGTTTTCAGAGGACTTAGCTGCACTTTTTGTTTAATACAGATGCCTGCCTATACACACACATACACACACACACACACACACACAAAAAAAAAGACTTCAAAAAGTAATTTAAAAAATGCTCTAGATATTTCTCATCTACTTTGTTCGTGCTGGCGTGCAAGGAACTTTCCCAAGTACACAACAGTGCTAAGGTACTGAGGGATCTAACTCCAATTCTGGCAGGTGTACTTAAGTAAGCACTGTCTTGTTGCTTTTCTTTGTATGATTGTTTTGATTCTTCACAGGGAGTGAAAGAACAAGTGACTGGAAGGAGCTGACACCAAGTTTTTAAGGTTCCCCTTCTATAATTAATGCAAACCCTTCTTTCAGTTCGTTGTCAGCTGTTTAAAACACCAATTCAATTGCTTCCTGCAGCTTTTGAACTACTATTTGCTGAAAGAAAATATGATAAACCAAGAGGAAGGGGCACTCCTTTCTAATGTTGCTTCTTAGGCTCTTTCTCTTAAGCATCTGCTGCTTTCTGGTATTAGTGATGAATATTGAGGTAGTTTCAGTTTGACTTGGCAATTCTTACATGTTTATGCTCTTTGCTGGTAGTGGCTTGGTTTGAGTGATAATATACTGAGAAAGGAAGTTGATCTGAAGGTACTAGAAGGACTGGAAACAGGAACTGGGTATTGGCAGTAGGGGTTGAGATTTGATGTCAGGAGAGCAGGAGTCACGTTGTTTCTGATTTAATACAACCAAGTACTCTAGACAAGTGCCAGGAAAGTCTGAGGTTTTGAGTCTTCCTTTAATTTTATTTTTTAGGAAGGGCTGGAAAGGCTAGAAGTCTCTCTGTTTGAGATATTAAATGGTGGTAGATGAAGGACTGGTCCTGGGTTTTTGTGTTTCTGAATAAGGAGAGAGGCAATTATGTGATACAGCAAAGAGAGAGAGATGTTTGTGCCTCTGTACGAGCGTATAGTTGAACCATTAAGAGTTTAAAAAATCTGCTTTTTGTAGATGTGAATTGTGTTGTAGATTTTGCTCTGGCACTTTTAAAGATCAGCTGATTAGGGTTTTTTGAGCTGAATGTTTTCAGAGGCACCTTTTCCCAGTGCTTGAAGGCAGCACCTCGTGAGTGCCTTGTGGTAATGTGGTATGGAAGGCAGACAAGGAGGGAGCTGAGCTGCGCAAGCTGGTCCTCTGCGATCAGTGACCAAGTAAAACCACACCAGCCTACACCCAGGCTGCAGCTGGGCATCTCAAACGGGCATTTGCCAGTGTCTGTTTCTAGTGTTTGGGGAAGCATGTGAAAACATAAAACCCTGCTTGGACACAACTTTTCCTTTCTGACCTCTGTAATCTGGCTGCTATGACTGGAGGAACTTCACCAGGTAGGAGCAAAGGTGCTGCAAGGCTCCTTGCCCAGCTGCATTTATTTGTCTCTTTCTTTGGAAGTGTGCGTCCTACTTGACCACACAAGCACATGGTGGTGTCACCTTTGAAGCTCACAATGGTGTTTCAGGAAACCCTGGAGTGTTGAAGCAAGAATGTCTGAGGGCTGTTTTCCTCCTCAGGGTTAGGCTGCCTGCCGTCCATTCTTTGTCATATGTCTTTTCATCTGTGATATGCTGGTCAGTTTAAGCCTAGCTTGAATGTTACTGTTTTTTAACTACCAAGACACCTTTAGGCCAGTATTTCCTGGCCATGTTGCTGTAAAAGGAGACCATTCTCCAGGTTCAGTTTACATGAGTTTGAAAAAAAAACTTGGAATAAACTTTTCTACAGGCACAACATCTTCCCATAGCATGTCATTCTGAGGCACAGTCAGGGTACAAAGCCCTTACTCTTTCAGAACAGGGTGTGATCACATTGTGTTTATGTCATCGATCAGGGAACACAGGCAATGATCACAGTGGTCCACACTGATGTCTGACTGGTGTCAGGCAAATTTCTTGATAGGGTGTGTCAACCATGAGTGATGCACAGCTGGATCTGCTATTCACTGAAAATAATTGCATAGCAAGGTGATAATCATTGGCAGTTATTGCTGTAAGGATCATGAAATAGTGGAGTTCAAGATCCTGTGGAAGCAAGGAAGGCAAATAGCAGAGTACAGATGTTGAACTTCAGGTGAACATACTTGTTTAACCAATAAACAAGTAGGTAGCATCTCATGAGAGGCAACTGTGAAGGGGCAAGAAGCCGTGGAAAGCTGGCAGATCTTTAAGGTCAGCATTCTCCCAAATTTAAGAGTGATCCACACGAAGACCAGTCAGGAGACTGACATGGCTAAAAAGGGAACGGAGTTCCCATACAAAAACATAGCATTCAGGAGTCAGAAGCAAGAACAAGCTACAAAAGAGGAATCCGGAAGCAAGACCAGGCACGTACGGATGGTTTGAGGGAAATGAAAGCTTGTCTGCAGTTGACAGTTGGAAGGGACATCAAAGGTAACAAGCAACTTCAGCTATTGCATGATATCAAAATCTGATCAAGGAAGATATGGGCTTAGTACTGAATGAAGTAAATGAATTAGTAACAGCAGACACTTTCAAAAGGGAACTAGTATAATTGGTTGTTTTTTAACTTTGTTGGGAAAAAGTATTAGTGAGAGAGAAAAACTGACTTGTTGAAAAGAATTTTAACTCATAACAACTGGGAATTGAGCTCTATACCTTTATTGCAATAGGATTCATCCCTTTGGGGTTTGAATCTGTACTGAGATGGTAAAAGGAATTTCTCATTAGAACTGATTTTTCTTACTGCTTGTGTTAAGAAAATCAGCATGTGGTACGGTGCCAGGGCTTTCGTGAGTGCTCCTTAGGTGAACTTCTCGACTCTGTGAGGAATCCTGCTGATATTACCTGCCCTTTTTTAAACTACTGTACTAACTAGCCTATGTGAAATAATGTTTGTCAGAGCTCTGATAGAGGGAATGATGTACTTTGATAAGAGAGCTGTGATAAGTGAATACTGTAGGATAGTTTAGATTGGCCAAGGTATGCTCAGACATATTTCAACACACTTCATCTTTGACATAGTTGGACTATGATATGTTTGGTAGCTAACAAGTCAAAGGGCATAAAGGTTAACTTGTTTCAGTCATTTAGTCTGTCACTAAGTGATACCTACATTCATGATTTATGCATCTAGAGCTCTGATTGTAAAATTATTCTTGAGTAATTTTCTTTCTGAAAAAAAATCTCGATGAAATCAGTGAAACCTACTTATATGACTAGAGTGAATTGGCTCAGATGAATAAGGTGGAAAGAGAAAATTCATTGAGGGTTCAACTGTAGTTGCATTGGTCTGGGTACTACGGATCTTGCAGGCTAAGGACCTCTGAAGAAAGCTGAAATTGAAAAGTTTATCAGCTCCTACCCTTGAATGTGTCTGATGTCAAAGTTGCCTGTCCCTGCATATCATGAGCATTTAATTCACTCCCAACCAATGCACCTTTAGAGAAAGGTATCTGTTCTTGATATCTGTAATTCAAAATTGTTGATGAACCAATCATGTAAAGCATCATGTTTTGGGGGAATTTTATTTTCAAAGCATTCTGATCGCATTTATAAAGAGCTTTCTATGAATGCAATGCATGTAAATGAAAAAAAAAAAAAAGCTGTACAATTTTTCATTTGTAGCCCGCAAGCCTAAAAACCTTAATTTTAGTCTAGTGTTTCTGGAATATGATTGTTGGTTCTCAATACCAATATGCCTGTTACATAGGTTTATAAAGTTGTAATGACAAGTCCTTGAACCCTCCTTGTAATTCTTTTAACTTCTGTGGTGTTTGGGGAAGTTGGAGACACTACACACATGGAGAGTTACACCTGTTTGCAAGCTGAATGGAAGTTATGTAGCCTGCCTTTACACAGAAAATAAATCTGCTTTGCATTGGCAGAAGAAACATTCATCTACTTTGACTTTGTATTTCAGACGACTGTGCAGTGTTCAGTCATTCTGCCAAAGCAGTAACAGCCTGGATGGACTCTGAAGTTTGGGTCTTCACAAGGAAGAGTGGACTACAGCCAAATTTCCAGAGGTTACAATATCTTTGAAAACTGTTACAAGAATGAAAGAATGGTGTAAACCTTTCTAATGATTAGTAATGATAATGTATAAGACAGCTCTTGCAATCTTTGTCATGCTTGCTAATGTGCAAAATGGCTAAAGTTAGATTTTGAGTATGTTTTAAATTTGGAATACCTTTACTATCCAACTTTGTCGGACAGTAGAAAGCAGATTCAGAAGTATGTTATTTGCTTTGCTATTTCTGCCTCATCATTTTCTTTGACAAGGGAAATGGTTGCCATTCATTTCAGAAACAAACCAGAAAAACTGAATATGTCATTTCAAAATAAAATTATACTATTTTTATACATTATCCATATTTCAGTTTTTTTTTACGAAGCAGTGTGTTTTGTTTGTGTGCTAGAAGAAGCAGTTTAATAATCACGGTTCTTTCACAGCAGCAGTTGTGTAATGAATAAGCAGTCTCATTAAAAAATGTTAGCAAATGTCTAAGCCAAATTTGTGCCTGAAGGTGTACTTAATGTGACTTACAGAACTATATAGAAAGAAACTTCGCTGCCAGTAGCCTGAACACTGTGCTGGCCCTTTGCTACGTCACTGACCTGAACAACTGTGGCTTTAGTTTCTGTTCTAAGTGATAAATAGACTTTGGTGCTTTGAATGTATGCATTTATTAATACGATTTGCCTTCAACAAAATAACCTGCTATTTCTTGTCTAAAAAATAAAACAATTTAAACCTATCCTTCTCTGAACTGTGTGGAAATTGATTTTTTTATATACTTCTATACAAAGTCATTCATTGTGAATTTTGTTTGTCGGGCAGTGACTTGCTGTTCATGGAACAGTTTGGTTGTGATACTTTGTAAACACCACTTTTAGGTTACTTTTAGAAAATACAGTACTGCTTAGAACTTAAGGTTCTAAGTCACTGAAACAACAGGGATCGCTGAAACAGAAGTGCATCAGAATGCAAAATAAGCCAAGCAAGGGAAAGATCAGAAACATGAAAGGTACAGATTTTCCTAGTAGTATTAAAACAAACAAATAAACAAAAAACACAAATCCAAAGGGAAACAGGAAAAAGGGGAAAAAAAAAAAAAAAAGCAGACAGATAAGTTTTTTACCTTTCTAGTCTTACTCTGTTAGATACCTGTCTCCTCCTGTGAGGGCCTCTATACTTGGACACACTCCTCCCTAGCAAAAATAGTACATGTGCTTTTAAGATACTGGAGAAAATAGATTAATCAATTTTCCATATTTCCTGGTCTGTTTTTTAAGGAACTTAGACTGCAGGTGCCAGACCTTGAAGCTTGACAGGGAGAAAGCTACAGATCTAACATTCCTTTTGCTGTTTATAATATCTCGCCAAATCAGATGTCTGGCCTTAACAGTGGTTTTCACTGTTGTATTATTTTTGCCACCTAGACAGTTGTAGTGAAATGGATTGGAGCCATAAAGTTCATACTCAGATGTTCTAAGAAAAAGCTGTTTCTGGGTTTCCATTTTCAATCTCTTGATTTTTAAAATTCCATAGTGACATAGAATCATAGAATCATAGAATGGCCTGGGTTGAAAAGGACCTTAAAGATCATCTAGTTCCAACCCCCCTGCTCTGGGCAGGGTTGCCAACCACTGGAGCAGGCTGCCCAGAGCCACATCCACAGGCCAAGGCCACAGCCTGGCCTTGAATGCCTC
>VXAA01006953.1:870-23297 GCA_013399115.1 Anseranas semipalmata
ACGAGGAGCGGCTGAGGGAGCTGGGGTTGTTTAGCCTGGAGAAGAGGAGGCTTAGGGGCGATCTTATTGCTCTCTACAGGTACCTTAAAGGAGGCTGTAGCGAGGTGGGGATTGGTCTCTTCTCCCCTGCGCCTGGTGATAGGAGGAGGGGGAATGGGCTAAAGTTGTGCCAGGGGAGGTTTAGGTTGGATGTTAGGAAAAATTTCTTTACTGAAAGGGTTGTGAGGCATTGGAACAGGCTGCCCAGGGAAGTGCTCAAGTCACCATCTCTGCAGGTATTCAAAAGATGTTTAGATGTAGAGCTTAGTGGTATGGTTTAGTGGTGGACTTGATAGTGTTCATAGGTTGGACTGGATGATCTTGGAGGTCTCTTCCAACCTGAATGATTCTGTGATTCTGTGAAATTAATTAGATTTAAGAGCTGCATCAAGTCTGATGTAATTAACATGCATTTGCACTATAATGCCCATGTAATTTGGAAGGAAATTTCCATCTGGATATCTGGATGTTTGTGGTATAAAGTAGAAACTGCTCTGGGGGAATTTGTTTGTTTGTTTGTTTGTTTGTTTGTTTTTTAAATAGAGGTTGTCAAAGCCCTGTGCAGCCCCCTAGCTTTTTACAGGTGATTAATATTGTTTTCTCAAAGCTGGTGTAGTGGACACAAAGGATGAAAAGTGCACTTCCTGACTTAAAAATATGTTTTTTCTGTATAAAATTATTCTTATAAAGGAAAAATCAATGCTATTGAATCTCTAGAGATTATAATTACTGCATTAATACACATGAATTGTAGCCAGATATTCACCAGCTACAGGTAACTAAAGTAATGTCCATGAATACATGCTCAATTGCATATACTGATTTTCATTGTGACTGAACTGTTTTTCTAGTTAAAGCTTCATTGAGTTCAGCCTGACATGCATGATGATATAGGGGAAAACCTGGAAACCATGAACCTCTGACAAAGTACATTTTATTTGGTGAGACACTTTTGGATCCCTTTTTCAGAGTAACTACTGTTCTATAGGAACACGGATCCTGTTACTCATTCACAAAAGCTGTTAGCTTCCCTTCTCTGCACTGCTTCTATGTTTCCCTTTGTCCTCCAGCTGGCAAAAATAAAGGAGGTGAAGTGTTTTAATCCAATAAATAGTGAGCAAATCAGATACTTATGAAAAAGTCAAGCAAGGAAGCCTGGATAAGCATGGTATAGCAATGCTAACAGTCAGGCAGAGCAGAGACAGAGTAGCACAGGTAGGCAGTGGTCCCACTGTGCTAGTTACCACTTCAGGTAAAACTCACAATAGAGCAGCTCTGGTATAGAACTCATTAATTCATTTCTTTAATCCATCAAAAACAAACAAACAAACAAAAAAGCAGTTCTAAAACCCATTGGTACATCAGTGAGCTGTAGGCAGAACATAATTTTTTTAATATATCCTAAGAATGTGGCAGAATGAATACAGGCTTCTTCAGGGAGTGGTGTCTGGAAGACTAACCAGACACAAGCACTCTTTCAATATATAACTTACGTTCATTTTCATGCCAATTAGAGAAAGTTTTAAAATCTTCAAGAGAAATAAATTAAATCTTGCTCTGAGGTCACTTCTATATTTCGCGGGTTATGACAGGAGACTCATCCAACAGAGAAAATTAGCCAGAGATAGAAGCCAGAGCACTAGTAGTTCAAAACAGACAATGCTCTACTGAGAATGTTTCCAACACTGCATCATTTGCAATGAGTTTATAAAGAGACAGCTGGCCTCAAAGCAAATACAGAAACTGCAATTCTTTGTTTAGCAAAGGCCAGATGCTGCCATCTGTTTTGCAGCCCAAAAGCAGCTGTGCAGAGAGAAACTGGAGTGTTGGCTAGGATCTCTTCTTTGTTTGAGCCAATGACAGTGACAGCTCTTGAATGCAAAGATGTCCCCAGAGGGTAATCCCCAAAGGTGAGGGAGGTCCTGGTCCTCTGGCACGATGGACTGAAGTACAGCTGTTCCAGGCTCACCCAAAATTTATCCATATAATAATAATGTGATATCCACAGGCTCCCAAGTCATCTAGGTTTAAGCAGAAATGCCACAGCCTTTAGTGTGGGGAGCCTAACTAGACTTCGTCTGGGCCCTTTTCCTGGGAAAATGAGGCCTGCTATTTTGCTGTAATAGAACATGAAGCTGAGGTCAGGCATTCTGAACTGGGCCATGGCTCATCCACGATCTCCTCTGCTTGCATGCACTCATCCTCAATGCAAATATCATGTAGACTGTGGTCACTTTGGACTTGTAAATCAGCTCTTGGAAACTGAATAAAAAAAAAGGAATGACAAGGAGGACTTTTTCAATCAATAATTTGTATTGTAAATCGATCTCAGTCATTGATAAAATAATTGTGACTTATCTTTAAAAACAACCCCAAATCCTGAATAACACTCTTGCACTACTTCCTGTTCCTTTTCCTGGCACCTTGAGGCTCATCATCATTTTAGACAGAATTAGTCTTTTTCTGCCCACTCACCACTGTCAGAATGCCAGAAAGAATCTTTCCAGATGGATCTGATTTGAGTGTGTGAATAAGATCAAGATACCACTATTTTTTATCTTGAACAGTCAGTATATATTATGACTGAATGATACCCTCAACATGACCCAGGTAACAAAAACTGGTCATGTTAGATGGAAATCTTTCTGATTTTTTTCAGCGAAAAGCCAAATATTTGCTAGGATTTAGCATGAGTTTCTTTGGTATTAACACATCTCTGCTCAACAACAACAACAACAACAACTACTACAACAACAACAATACCTATGGGCTGTCCCACCAGGCCCTCATCTCTGCATGGAGCTGCAAAGGAGAAATTCTCTATTGCTAAGGTGGTGTAGTGGCTAATATTATTAAATATATTTATTAAATTATTAAATTCCTGAAAATGGCAGCAGAAGAGAGCAAGGAATGTCAGATTTGTATGTTCAGAATGTTAATTACCACAGAAAGGCAGCTCCAGTACATCAGGTCACTTATTTTCCTACTGATCAAATACATGCAGTTCTGAGCATCTCACATCAGCTTTCTTCTCTGAGGTAACAGGAGTGACAACAGAGTATGAAGGTGTGTTTTTTTTTTTTTTTTTTTTACAAATACAAGTCTCTTACTGAGAAATTGTGTATTATAAGACCTGGAAATATTTCTAAGTGATGCATTTCAAAGTGAAAGGTAAATAGAAACTGCCCTCCTGCCAGAAGAACATTCACAGAAAAATAAATAGACACTGAAAAAATAGTACATCTTAAGGAAAATAGCAGCGATTTCAGTAGAACTGGTTACATTTTACCCCTTAAGACATTCATTGAGACATTTTCAAAATTCTTTTTTTCAGTGTAAGAAGTAAACTGAAGCAAAATGTTTCAAACTAAATGAAAAGGTTTGTTTTCTTTATCTTTTTCCTTTGTGTGTGTGTGTGTTTTGTTTTGTTTTCTTTCTTTCTTTCCTTCTTTCTTTCTTTCTTTCTTTCTTTCTTTCTTTCTTTCTTTCTTTCTTTCTTTCATGAAGCTACTATATCAGAATTAAAGAGATTTTCTGTTGTTTTTTTTTCTTTTTTTTCTTTTTTCTTTTTAGTTTCACAATAAATTGGAACTGGAATGTCAGTGGCTGGCATAGCAAAATATAATTCCTATAAGTTCTGCTAGCATTGTAAAACAGTGTACTTGATGGCTACCAGGCAACCCAGACTTGCTGCTTCCTTTATACTTTGCTCTGATATCTTTAAAGCAAAGCATTTTATTTTAATTTAATTTAATTTAATTTAATTTAATTTAATTTTATTTTATTTTATTTTATTTTATTTTATTTTATTTTGTGGAAGTTAGTAATGTAAATATGTTTAGAGAAGGAAGATCAGTAAGGATCTGATTGCACGTGTAGTCTGCTGACAGCACAGAATTCTGAAAATACATTACAGTACTATTGGAGGCCTAGTAACATTTCTACAATTTCTTAAGATCCTGCAAATGTCTGAAATTTAGGAAAGCAGGTTTTATGCTGAGTCACTGCATCAGATGGAATATTTGTATAAATTATCAACCAAAACAGTTTCTCTGAATATGACTGTTTCTCTGAATACGACTAAGGAAAAAGACTTTGTTGTACCAGCATGGGAAACAAACAAACAAACAAACACTTTTCTTGGAAAGAGATGCCATGCCCAATATTAGAAGTGCAGATTTAGAAATTTGGCAGTGCCCGTTTGAGAAAGCTGTGTATTCCAATCAGAAAGGTCCACTGATGTTTGACTGAATCAGAAGGCCTTCTTTATATGTGTTTGCATTTAGCCTGTGTGACCAGGGATATTTCCCTCTCATCATGTCAGTGAACACCTTATNTTCACAATAAATTGGAACTGGAATGTCAGTGGCTGGCATAGCAAAATATAATTCCTATAAGTTCTGCTAGCATTGTAAAACAGTGTACTTGATGGCTACCAGGCAACCCAGACTTGCTGCTTCCTTTATACTTTGCTCTGATATCTTTAAAGCAAAGCATTTTATTTTAATTTAATTTAATTTAATTTAATTTAATTTAATTTTATTTTATTTTATTTTATTTTATTTTATTTTATTTTGTGGAAGTTAGTAATGTAAATATGTTTAGAGAAGGAAGATCAGTAAGGATCTGATTGCACGTGTAGTCTGCTGACAGCACAGAATTCTGAAAATACATTACAGTACTATTGGAGGCCTAGTAACATTTCTACAATTTCTTAAGATCCTGCAAATGTCTGAAATTTAGGAAAGCAGGTTTTATGCTGAGTCACTGCATCAGATGGAATATTTGTATAAATTATCAACCAAAACAGTTTCTCTGAATATGACTGTTTCTCTGAATACGACTAAGGAAAAAGACTTTGTTGTACCAGCATGGGAAACAAACAAACAAACAAACACTTTTCTTGGAAAGAGATGCCATGCCCAATATTAGAAGTGCAGATTTAGAAATTTGGCAGTGCCCGTTTGAGAAAGCTGTGTATTCCAATCAGAAAGGTCCACTGATGTTTGACTGAATCAGAAGGCCTTCTTTATATGTGTTTGCATTTAGCCTGTGTGACCAGGGATATTTCCCTCTCATCATGTCAGTGAACACCTTATAGGAACTCCATAGGATTTAAAAAGGTTTTTGAAGACTAGCTGGATTCAAACTGTGAGCAGAATAATATCTGGGTCAGAATTATGAAGGGAGACTGTGAGAAAAGTCATTTACCTTCACCTAAATGTCAGAGGTCTGCAGTTTTGGACTGACTGGACAGGGAGGTTGGTGATTATTGCCAAGGGGAAAAATCGTGTATGAAGATAGAATCAATTAAAGTTTAATGAGGGAGACCAGGAAAAGAAGTAGAGTGATAGGAGCAGCTGGACACAGGTTACAAGGTCATTCTGGGAGGACAACTGGAGGTGTAACATCAATGAATGAAGACAATTGTGTGGAAGAGTCAGCTGGATAATGAAATATGAGGGGAAAATTTTCAGATGTGAAGGAAAAGGAAGGGTACTGAATCTGTTGTGCAGGGGGCGGAATTGAAAATGCCAGGAAATGGGAGGAGCTGGGCATTAAAAAACAAAACAAAACAAAACAACAACAACAACAAACAAACAAACAAACAAAAAACAGTGATTTTCTGAACCAGGAAATTGAAATTCAGTGTCTAAGGAGTTGTTACTTGGACAAACTGGAGTGTCCAAGGGTGAGGACATAGTAAGAGAAATCAGATAGGAGTAAGACCAAAAAATGTTGAAAGGGAAAACTAGAAAACACTAAAATAGGATGAAGAGTTTGAAGAAAGATTGTACCTACCTGGCCATGCTCCCCTCTGCAGTCTGGAACTGGCCTTCAAATTCCTGACTGAAAAAAAATAGATATACAGGTAAAAATGGTACAATCCTAAATCACCCCTCCTTCTGTAAATATCATATAGCAGCAATTAAAACATGTAGTTAAACTCTATTAGCTTTGTCTACAGTACAAAGCAAACTTGTTTTGGGAATAGAAGTTATGTGGTCAAGGAGGCTGTTCCTGCTGTAGTCCTACTTCAGTTTTTGTAGAAAGTGAATTGTGTATGAGGAAGGAATTACAAGGAGAGAAAGGATCTCATCCTGACGAAAGCCAGCAAAATTTTCATAGTCTGCCCTTAGATCTTCATTTCTGTACCTGAGCTGGGAATAACACATAAATCAAGTATGACACACATATCCATCAGTGTGGTGCTGCTTATTTTCTGGGAGAACATTATATGGTTCCTTGGTATCTGAATTGCAAAAATACGGTAAATTCAAAAATCCAGCTTTAAATATTTAATGGCAATCTCTTGTGGTGGGTGGGTAGGAGAACATGTAAAATGACCCCAAATATCTTGACATGCCATCATTTGGGCACTCAGAATATGACAGATTGTCTGTAATCTGCATCTCTGCTCCTCATTCATAAAGAGAAGCTATAGTTCCTCATCATTTCTCAAAATCTGAAGGTTATCAAATATTTTTACATCTGTGAGCATTATGTCACAAGGATGATGCAACCACATGAAGCAAAACCTCTGTCTTCAGGGTGCATTATAATGTAAGAAAAAACATGTCTATCACTAACAAGAATAAAACAAAACACTGAAAATCTGCTTATGCTTTCTGAGCCCCAGAGAAGAAATAGGCCTTGTAAGGAAAAATAATACTTTGTCAGATCACTGAGACATAAAGAAAATACACAGGGCAATTACTTCTGAGTTCTTCTGGCAATTTTAGTTCTGGAATTTCCTGACTTTATAATCACTTCTCAACCTTGATAGCATTCTTGGAAAGGAGTTATATGCATTATATATTACCAAGATTATTAAATATTGGAAAACCGTATTTATTTAAGACACAGTCACTTGAAAATATTTTAAATACCTAGGAAATGGAATAATAAACAGTAATTATTTCTCTCTACTTTTCCCCAGTTTCCTTTCTATGCTTTTTATATTCAGATAGACAGTAATCAACAAAAGAACAAGATAAGTCATTTAGAAAAATTTGAATATTTATCAAAACTCAATGCATTTCTTTATGAGTTCAATGAGCCTAAATGTTAATGAAATTCTTCCTTTCAAATTACATTCACAAAGCCAACATTAGATAAGACCTTGTTATCAAGGGTAAAACATGATTGAATTGCTGGTTTTACATTTATTAATCTGCAATGATGTCGTAGGTCAATGAGAAAAGTATTTAAGATGTTTCTGTTTTTTAGACAATATAACACTTCTTCGAAGCACAACTGCACTTGCACACATTTTGATACATCATTTCTTTTAAACCAATTTTTTCATTTGTTGTACTATATTTTAACAGTAGCTTTATAAAAGAAGAAAGCTTATATCAAATGATTTTATATTTCAGGTAAACAATAGGGAATGAGAATCACATGAAAACTTAAGGTTGTACCTAACTGAGCTTTCTGTGAATGATTAAGATCAGTTTTACATGTTGTTTCAAGCATCACGGCTAGTACTATCCTGATAGGATAGTACTATCCTGATAGGATAGTACTAGAGGTTCTTTCAGTGATGAACAGAGCAGGGCTATCACTTCACAGAGCTGAAAAAGTAATATAAAAGTAATATATGCAAGGGCTTCTTATGTGATCTTACGACCCTGAGAACCACTTGAATTCAGACTCATTATGCATTTAATTGCATTCAGTAACTTGGGCAGCTGTTGTCTGATTGCTGATTCTTGGGATTTATTTCAATTCAAATGCAGGTGATGTTCACTGTGATTGGCAACATTGAATTTGGATTGCCATGATGTAAATGTGTGGAACTGTTTGCTATCCAAGTTGTAATCTAAGTGCAATTATTCTTATTACTTGTTTGTGTGTGTGTATATACAATTTTGCTGGTTTATGTGAAAATCTCAGTACAAGCAGACTGCAAGTTAGAAAATTCTGTGCTATAAATGTAGCTTGAAATACTAAGCTTTGCTTTTCCTCCTGGGATAAATTTAACAACTACTTTGACCCTTCCTCTATGCTATCTGGTTATGAAGCCTCTGGAAACAAAATTTAGTAGCAGTAGTTGAATATTTATTACTTAAAGTGTGATGCATGTTTATGCTTCGGAATCAAAATAAGACATTGTACATATAAGTTAGACAGGAGAGGTGTAATAGCATGAAAAATACACTTGACTGAACTTTGGGATGGGTCAATGTGCCTAAGTACTCTGACTGTTGGTCAAACTCATTTCACTGCATCCGAACTTGTTAGTACCTGAATTAGCAAATTGATGAAGGTGCTGCTATGTGTGAAGGTCACTCAGGCATTCAATCCAGTGTTACTGGATTGAAGTTTTCTGTGAACCAGCTTACAATTAGCATCTATGTTGGGAAAATATATATCTAGCTGTAGAAAGCACACCAGCTTCAGCTAGCAAATTGTGAGTTTATATCAGAGCCTAATAGGTTATAGGTTACTGTAATGATATTATTCCTCTAAAACTTGTGCTTATCAAAATGTTGTAATTGTGAGAGTAAGTTATCATAATGATACTTCAGCAAGTGTCTGGTAAACCAGAAACCTAAGAAATCCCCTTAGATTTGTAGCAGAGGTAGTATCCTGACTTTTGTGTATCCTGCAAGTATATAAAATTGGCTCAAATGTAATTTAAAGCTTCCTCCTTCAGTCCAAACTTTGCTGTCATTACAAACTTTGTCTCTGTCTGTATAAAGATTTTAAGGTATTCCGATGAAGAATCCAGTCTTGGATTTAATCAACAGTGTTGTGTATGCTTGAGAGATATGCCTGTTAGTATGCTTAAGGACAGTGCAAGGTTGAGTTTCCCCTGTTTTGATTACCAAGACTGCTCCCTCTCTGTTCTGATTGTGCTCCTGGGTTTGTACTGTGGGGGAGAGGGAGGCTTACCCTTTCTCTGATGAAAGTAGCCAGCCCCTCTATCCCAAACTGGTACAGCAAGAAGGTTGCAGACATGCTGTCGTTCTGAAACAGAGGACTTGTCACCAGCACCCAGTTTCTATCAATGGAGTCCAAAACCTATCTATCTCTGATGCCCAGCACCAAGTGGCATAGTCCAGGTGGCAGATGGTGGCAGATCTGAGAACTCACAGCAAGAAGTCACACTTGTAAATCTCTGCTTTCTCTCTGCCTGCTGAGGCTATTAGACCATGCTGCTTACTTCTACACCAGTATTCATGTGCTTTTATGGTAGCATATTACCTCAATCCAGGCAACTGTGTAAAATGTCTGTCTGATTACATGGCTTTTCATAATCTATAACAATGCATTCATTGATTAGGCTGATCCACTCCACTACACACATGGCTTTTTGTCATCCTTAATTAGTGTAATCTTAGTGAGTAATCACAAAACCAATGATGGAATTGGAGTGTGCTAGTAAATTACTAAAACTAAGACACAATAGGCTATATCTAATCTGGGTGTAATGCCACTGACTTCAGTGGCACTGTGCCAGGGATGAACTTTACCCATCAGTTTGCAGAATCTATCATAAATTATTTTTCCTTGCATACTGCTCTACTGTTTCCAACAGTGACTATTAAATGTAATTGTAGGATGCTTCTCATGACTTATCTCTCTTGAGCACAATCTGATAGTCTGATCAGGGGAAAAAAAAAAAAATACTTTCAATTTAATCAAAACATTGCATAAATTAAAAAGCCAATTTGAGACAGAATATGTTCAAGTAATCTATAATCATAATTGTTAATACTTTAAATTATAAATGCTTCATATAAAACTAACTTTGCATTACCAGATTAGAATACACTGAAGGAAAGGTTTTTAGATTGCTATTTTTTTCTAAATCAGGGTGAAATATACCTCATACTCCCAGCTGAAACGTGTTTAAAATGTGCTTCAGTGTAATTGCTTTTGCACATGTGCAGATTCAGGAAGTGAAAACAGCCTCTGTTATGGGACACTGAATGGATTGTCTAATTTTAGAATACATATTTGTGCTGTATTGCTGTATCCTTGGGCTTCTGAAGTTCTCAGAATATTTTTCAGAAACTGTAATAATCACAATCCTACATAAGTGTTGTGGCATTTGATGTCCATATTTATACTGTTCTTTCAGGCTGTTCAAAAAGATCTCCACTGAGAGCACATCTTATCTGCTCTGATGGACATTCCAGTGTGTCTAGGCTGTCTCTGCTACTACTAATGCATTGTATCCAAATATAGCACTCTTTGTCTGCCTCTCATCTATCTTATCTGTACTATTCTACATAAGAGACCCTCTCTGGCTCTAGCTGTTTTCTTCCAGCACATAGAAACTAAAGAGAAAAAAAGCTACAGTCCTATGAAAGCTTCAAGTCCTGTAAAGAACCTGTGAGTTACTGGTGCCATGTACTAGGCTGGCTGTATGTCCTAAAATGTTTGGAATAGAAAGCAACGATTTCTAGATCTAATAATAAAAAACACAGTAATGATGAGGACTTGTTGAACTATTTCCAACTTGGTTGTTTATGTAATTGTTAGCAACTAAAGTATCCAATGGACAATTTTCTGGCCTTGAGACCAGCTAGCAAACCATGGCTTGCATCCATAAGCTTCCCAAAAAGGATGGTCAAATTTAAATTGGATGTTGGGAACATTCCATAATCCTTAGTAATTACTGAGTTATTCCTAGGTGAGTGCTGATTGACATGGACCGATGTCATGCCAGAAACTGTGTTAAAATCCATCAGACTTGGGAAAGTGCCTACGTCATGCCCTGGCTTTGTTTATGTTAGTAGTATAGAGGTCATCCCAACTGGCAATGACTCCAGGCAGAGGGAGTTAATAAAGTCAAAAATAATTAGATATAATATCAAACTCTTTGTTAAGTGTTTATTATGGCAGTTGCAAACTTATTAGGGAAATTTTGTCCCAGAGAGAAAGAAAAAAAAATGTTTTAGGAATTTTATCCTAAATTCTCTGGTAGGAAGACTTCAGTTAGTGCTCAACTTCTGTCAAAAATTAGTATCTCGGTCACAGAAAAGATTCAGAGGGCTGAAAGATCAGTTCCCTACTCTGTCCAATTTTCTCAATATCCCATTCAGTGTCCTCATCAATAAATAGCACTTTTGGTATAGTTTAAGAGCAGGCAAAAATCATGTTTATATTAGTAGACAATGAAAAAGAAAACAGAGAGACTGTAAAAGTGTAAAAGTATTTAAAGCATATATATTATCAAAACCATTTATACACTAAAATCTCAATCATATCTCAAAAACAAACAAAACGAAACTAAACAAAAGCTTGTATGTTTAGATATACCAATGGAATTAGTAAAGTTTATATTTTCTTTCTTTGGCCTTGTCTCAAAGAGTTTATAAAACAGAAAGATTAGTATAAAACCGGGAAATGTAAACAGAAGGAGAAGTGTTACTCTCCATACTCCCATTGCACTTATTTTAGATGATGCAGATATTCAGTTATGCCAACCCCATATTACTCAGCTTAAACCACTGTTCAAACTCAATCCTAGACTTGAAGAGAATCCATAGTTTACAAACACTATGTACTTCACTGGATTAAAAAGAAAGCCTGATCACAGATAAAACAGAGGTACCTGTAGAGAAGCAATTGGGGTTTATACCTGGTGTTTTAATGAAACCTTATATTAAAGGTATGATTTCTTTTCAGAATATACACGCAAACGTTCATTATTTGTTTATCTATTTTTGCAAGTGTTAATTATGGAATGCTAAAATTTGTCCTAATTTAGTCTGCATTCTGATCAAGCACAACAAACTATCTTAAATATCTGTTATAAAAGCATACATACAGTGTCCTACAGATTTGTAATTTATTCATGAAATGTGTGGAAAATGGTAATACAGGGTGAGAAAATGTTCAAGGTCAAATCTCATAAACTCAAAGACGTCAGGTCAAATTCTATTAAGTGCCCATTCAGTCATACTTCTTTTCCATGTGGGCTGTAATGACATAGTAATGACGAAACTGTGTAAGATGAAACAGGATTTCAGAGCACACAGAATCCAAGTGAAGGGGACTGCTGCCCAGGTGATATTGTCCTCTACCTTGCCAGTCAGAGATGGGGTGTGGCCAGAACTTGACACATCATGCAGATCCACTCCTGTCTTTGTGGCTGGTGTCATTGCCAGGAGTTTGGTTTCTATAATCATGGGACATTCCTCAGTGAATACAGCCTACTGGGAATAGAGTGAACAACCTATCTAGAAGAGACAAGGGAATCTTTGCTAGCAGATTGGCTGACTTAATCATGCTTTAAACAGACATGGAGGATAGTGTCCAAAGCTGTGACACTGGCATATTCATAAGCAACAGAGCAGATTAGTGCACCTACCAGAGTAGTGATGAATGCTCCCCAAAGCTCTCCAAAGACAAGAACCCTAAGACTAGTCACCTGAAGTGCCTGTATGCACATGTAGCATGGGAAACAAATAGGAAGAACTGGAGCTTTATGCCCTGTCAGAGAGTTATGATGTCATATGAATCACAGAAATTTAGTGGGAAAACTCACATGACTCGAAGACAACAATGGATGTCTACAACCTTTTTTGGAAAGATAGGATGGGAAGAAAAGATGGAGATGCACTTTATGTAAAAGAGAAATTTGAGTGTATGGAGACGAGCAATGGAGCTCATGAAAGTTCTGTTAAATGCCTTTGGATCAATATTAAAGGGATCACTACCAAGCAGAATAGTATATTGGATATCTGTCACCAATCTCCCAGTCAGGATGACAAGGCTGACAAATCCTTTCTTTGGCTGCTCAAGGAAGTCTTGGGCCAACAGAACACGGTTCTCATGGGTGATTTCAATTATCCAGACGTTTGTTGGGAAAACAACACAGTGGTACATTAGTCATCCATCAGTTTCCTGCAATGCATTGAGGACTGCTTCTTGCTACAGGTGTTGGTCATACCAACTAGGAAAAGCATATTGCAAGATTGCTCACAACTGAGAAGACTTACTTGACAACATAACAACCAATGGTGGCCTTGGATATGGTGATCATAAAATTGTGGAGTTTAAGATCCTGCTAAGCACACTGAAGACCAGTAGTAGGACAAAGACCCTGGATATTAAAAGAGCCAACTTCAACATGTTCAGAGCCCAGCTGTAAGGGATTCCATGGGAAGTGTCCATAGAGGGCAAGGGAGCTTGTGACTGCTGGGAGTTATTCAAGAGCAACTTCCTGGAAACACAGGAACAGTCCATCCCCATCTACAACGGGAAAGGAACAGGGCAGAACAAGAGACCAGCCTGGCTTAATAATGAACATTAGGATGTGCTTAAGAGCAAAAACGAAGCATAGTGGCTATGTAAAGGCAGCCAAATAACCACCACAGATTACAAGAACCTTGTTAGGTCATGCAGAGATGCAGTCAGTAAGGCTGAGGCTCAGCTAGAACTGAAATTGGTCAAAGGTGTCAAGAACAGCAAGGAAGGGTTCTTCAAATATGTGAGCAGTAAGCAGAAGCACAGCAAAGACATAGGACCATTACTAAACAGGGCAAGGAAACTAATTGCTAATAATGCCAAGTTTTCAGCACCTTCTTTGCCTCTGTCTTGACCAGTGTAGCTGGAGCCCAGATCACAAGACAAAGTATCTACAACAACTCATGTATTGACCCACAAGTAGTTGAGGAAGGGCTGGTGTGTGGCCTTTTGCAAGGGCTCAACCCAAATAAATATGTGGACCTGGACAGAGTCCACTGCAGGGTGTTAAGAGAAGTGCCTGACCTTGTTGCAAGACCACTGTCCATCATCTCTGAAAAGTTGTGGAGATCAAGGGATATCCCTGATGACAGGAAGAGAGCAGATGTCACACATATCTGCATACAAAGAGGACCAAGAAGACTATAGTCTTACTTAATTCCCTGGGAAAGTAATGGAATAAGTCCTCTTAGAAACTATTACAAGTCAGTGAAGCAGAAGACTGGGAAAAGCCAACATGGATTTTCCAAATGTAAATCATGCCTGACAAACCTGTACTCCTTCAACAACAAATCTTTTTGTTGTTGACATGGGGAGAACTGTGGACTTCAGCAAAGCATTTGACACTGCTTCCCACAGCATCCTCCTAGACAAACTGATACGATGTGGACTGGATGGGTGGTCTGCCAGATGGGTAAGAAATTGGCTAACAAGCTGCACTCAGAGGGTGGTGATCACTCAGAGTTTATACTCAGGCTATCAACCTGTCAGAAGTGGGGCCCTTCAGGGGAAGTTACTGGGTCCCACACTGTTCAATATCTTCATAAATGATCTGGATGATGGGATTGAAAGCACCCTAACCAAATTTGCTGATGACACTAAACTGGGTGGTAAGGTGGACATGTCAGAAGGGAGAGCCATCTTACAGAGAGACCTGGACAGGCTGAAAAAGTGAGCAAGCAAGAACTGCATGAAGTTTAATAGAGACAGGTTCAAGGTCCCACATGTGGGATGACATAAGCAGAGCCCTGTACAGTCTAGGATCTGTGTGATCTGGGGAGCAGCCTTGCTGAAAGGGACCTGGGGGTCTTGGTGGACAACAAGCTGAACATGAGTCAGCAGTGCTCTGCTAACAGCAATGAAGAAAAATTGGATCCTGGGCTGCATCCACGGGGACATTATCAGCAGGGATAGAGATGTGATTATCCCACTCTATTTGTTGGTTGTCAGACTGCACCTGGAGTACTGTGTGCTGTTCTGCTCTCAGTAATTCAAAAAAGACATGGACAGAGAGAGGAAAAGGTCCAAAGGAGGGCCACAAAGATGACCAAAAGCTGAAGAACCTGCCTTGTGAGGAAAGATTGAAACAGTTAGGACTTTTCGCCCTGGAGAAGAGAAGGCTCAGGNGGGGACATTATCAGCAGGGATAGAGATGTGATTATCCCACTCTATTTGTTGGTTGTCAGACTGCACCTGGAGTACTGTGTGCTGTTCTGCTCTCAGTAATTCAAAAAAGACATGGACAGAGAGAGGAAAAGGTCCAAAGGAGGGCCACAAAGATGACCAAAAGCTGAAGAACCTGCCTTGTGAGGAAAGATTGAAACAGTTAGGACTTTTCGCCCTGGAGAAGAGAAGGCTCAGGGCCTCATCACAGTTTTTCAGTACTTAAAGGGTGGCTAAAAAGAGGATTAAGGCTCTGTCTTCACAAGAAGCCACCTGGAGAGAACAATGGGCAATGGGTACACGTTGAACCGGAGGAGAGGTTTCATCTTGATATAAGAAAGAGTTTTTTTACAGTGACAACAATCAATAATTGGAACAACACTCCAGTATGTGGTGGAGTCCCCATCACAGGAAGCTCTCAAGATCTGATTGGATAATTTCAGCTAGGCACCCTTCTCCATGAAAGGTTGGACCAGAGGATCCTTTGAGGTCCTTTCAAACCTGGGTTGTGCTATGATGCTATGATTCTGCAAAGCAAAAGTATTAAAATTTATTTTAAACTTGATGGGAGCTAGCACCTGCATTTCTTTTAAATTCTTACCTTGAGTAGTTTCACAGAATGGTTGAGATCGGAGTAATATTAGAATGTGCCCAAGTGAGGGCAACAAAGGTGGTGAAAGGACTAGAGGGCAAGACTTATGAGGAACAGCTAAGGATACTCTTTCAGTGTAGAGAAGAGGAGACAGAAGGGTGACCTCATTGATGTTTACCAGTTCCTCAGTGACCCTCGTGGGTCCCCACCAGCTCAGGATATTCTATAATTCTATGATTTTGTCCAGTTCCCTTCACAAGCAGGTCCACTTAGAGACAGTTGCTCAGGGCCATGTCCAGGCAGCTTTTGAATATTTCCAAGGATGGAGACTTCACCACCTCCTGGGCAACCTGTGCCAGTGCTCTGTCACCTGCACAGTGAAGAAGTGTTTCCTGATGTTCAGAGGGCACTGACTGTGTTTCAGTTCGTGCCCACTGCTTCTTGTCCTGTCACTGGGCACCACTGACAAAAGCTTGGTTCCGTCCTCTTTGCACCCTCCCATCAGGTATTTATAGACATTCGTCAGATCTCACAAAACTTACAGATCATTTAAGTTTCTGAAGAGCATAAGAGCTCTCTCTCTCTCTCTCTCTCTCAAAAAAGGAATTTAGGCCTCTAAAGACCGTCTGAAAATATTACTGTTAAAGCGAAGAACAAAGTTATCTGACTGTGTAACTACAATTTCTTTCGCAAGAGAATCTGTGCTCATCATACTGTGTTATGAACCACTCTCACAGGAGATGGATCCAAGCCAGAAGCCATGCAATTGTGAAGTGGTAGTAGGATGGCAATGTCCTTGGAACAGGCAAAATGCCCAAGGACACAGCATCATGTTAATTGTAGCTTCACAGGTTATAAATCAGAGCCCAGTATATGAACAAAGCATGTCTGCAGAAAGCACCTGAAAAGGCCTGTTGTTCTCATGAAAGACAGAGGCCAACACTGGCAAAAACAGATGGAATTTTCTGAAATATCCTTAAGCTTAGAGTGTCCTAACTATTAGGTTTTAACTAGAGTTTGAAGCTGTTTCTTTTGCTCTGATTTTCATGAACTTTGTGTCCGTGCATGTATGTGTGTGTGTGTATATATGGAGAGAGGCAATATACATGAGGGACATCTGCATCAATGGAATATTTGACTGCTGCATTACATTTTACATTAGAGGATGTCACTTTCTCATATAAGATCAATGATATTATATTAAGTACCTTAAAAGTCTGCATATGTAGACTTGGGAGTAACATTATGTGGCTTGCATTTTCATTGAAATATAATGGGAGGAAAACTACAGCCAGAGCACTGTTATATATAAATTTGTTTGTTTGTTTTTAATTTGAGCAATTCTGTAGCAAATTTTAATTTCAGCAATTCTATACTAACACTGAAGTGAACATCCTGCTTTCTGGCCAACTCCTACTAGCAAGATTTTGCAAAGAGAAATTCCCTCGGCTGTCAACCGCAGCATGGCTCAAAAGCTGTTCCATGGCTGCAGTTCCACTGAAGGAAAGTAGTGTAAACAATGCTTCTCTCCTCATGAGAAAACAGACTGGGGAAGACTGGGAGATGAATTCCAGGTCCCATCACTCAGTCTGCATCATGAGACTGCAAAAGGGCCTCTTCAGAGAAAGAAGCAAGTGGAGTCTACTTTGTAATTGCCTGAAGTCCTGCATCTCTGATGTAGCACTTTAAAAGAGGACATAGAGATAAAATGTACCATCCACACATTTTCTTCAGTTTGTAGTTACTGATATGTAGAGATCAACAGACTCTGCCTTCATGGCTGCTGAACATTGCCATACTGCTATCAGGAACGGAATATGCCTTTCAGATTTTCAGAAATAATTTTTCTACAAAAGTAATTTTTCAGATGCCTGATGCACTGTACATACAGAATAGAGAACAAAATGATTTTTCAGAAAAAATTGTGTACTATTGTAGAGATAAGGATGTTATGATTTGTGCTTTTAAGAGATCTCAATTACTATGTTTTCTTCTAAGACCAAATCAGATTCCTAGCGAACGGGTCACAATTTAAATTCCTGCTGGCTTCATAAAATGGAAGATGGAATGTAATGTTGTTTCCTTCGCACACTATATGTTGACACCTGCAATTAAAATTGTATTGTTTTTGATCAAACCATATGATATGCAATACAGAACCTCAGTAGGTAGTCTTATACAACTCTGTCACTGTTGGGCTATACATAACCCAACAAAAATAAATTAGAAGAAAGCTTTGCCTAGCTCAGCCCCTGCATATGCTGCTGGATCCGGGTGGTAAGCTGACAGGCACAACCGTTTTCACAGATCACACGTGAAGTGTTCTGCAAGATATATGATTTGAAGTGACACAGGTTTCAACACAACTGAAACAATATATGAATGACTTTAGCAGCATAATAGCTTGAGGCATGCAATTAGCCATAATTTCACCATCTTAAGTATAGACTACAGCTCAAACAGAAGTCACAGAATTGATACAAATAACTGAAAGCTGTTTTCTGCTCTGTGTTATGTAGAAATCAAGACCTTATGATCAGTATTTTCCCTTCAGGACAGAAAGCTATAATTCATGATGAGGAATAGAAAAAAAAAATCTTACCAATGGGAACAATAAAAACGCATACATTTTTACAATAAATATAGGGAATGCATAACTCAATAGTATGGCTGTGTATGGATTACATCAATGCACTTACTGATGTTTTTGGTATCTTTCTGATTAAGCAAGCTGGGTTTTCTCTTTCTCTTTCTCTTTCTCTTTCTCTTTCTCTTTCTCTTTCTCTTTCTCTTTCTCTCTCGGTCTCACTCTCGTTCTCTCTTTTTCTTTTGTTGCTTTCGTTTCTTATCTAATCATGAAAGAGAACATAAAATATTCAATTTATTTTGTGCTCATTGTCACGGACTGGCTTCTCCAGTTCTCCAGTCTGGAGAAGCAAAAATTGGCAATTTTTAATAAATATAGTTAAGGAAACACCCTTTAAAGAGATAAGTGAAAACCTATGCTAGAACAATATGAGCTTAGCACTTGTCCTACTAGGAAAAGCTAAACATAAATTAGGGTATAATGAATTTGTCTTTCTTTTTAACAGGGTAACCTGTTAGGAACCTCCCTGCGAATCAAATCTCAATTTTCTCTTATAACACCCCACAGGATGGCAAACTGAAATGCTGTGTTCATGTTATTATCCCAGACTCTAATAATGCTACTACTCTTAGAAAACCTTAGAGTGACCATATGAGAATAAATTCTAATAATAAACTTGAACCCCTCAACTGTGGTCATGCGCGGAAATGAAGTATACTTACAAAAATCAATGGAACTGGTATAGTATCAACCAAATGCAACCAAATTTGAAAGGAAATTCTAATTCTGGTGGTATTTAGTCAGTTTTAGTTATGACCCCATCAACAATAAGGCCATAGCTTTTGTCTTAACAACACGCAATGCTTCAGTATACACCATATACCCAATCATTTCGCTAGGATTAAATCACAACGGGACCATACTCTATCCATTAGAACACAGAGTATGGGCCCAATGAAATGGCAACAAAAGGCAACCAACTGATGTGAATGTGTGCATTGGTTGAGAACAATGAGCTTCCATTTGTGAAAGTAACTCTTAAAGCTCAAGACACTTGCTTAGATACAGAACAAAATACCTGTCACTTCGAAATACATTCCGATGAGACTCCTGGAACTGTAGTCATATATATTAGAAAGGATGTGTATGTATGCAAACATTGTGGGAATCCTTGGTAATGGATAATATGGTTTATAGTGTTACTAACTGTTCTAACTTATGTGTGTGTAACTTTTCCATGATTATCAGTTGTGATTTTAATTTTTCTGCACCTATAATTACTCACAAAGATTTGTCTTTTGATTATATGCTATATCATGAGCTGCAACTGATGCCTGTTGGAATGAATCTGACTTTAATCAAGTGAATTCTCCTCCATCCTGATTTGATGAACCTCCTGCAACAAGAGCAGAAAACTGGACAAAAGAATCTTATCACAGTCCCTCATGACAGTGCAGAAATGTATCAAGTTTTGGAGACAGTCAAAAAGGATGAAGAACATTGATGGTGGGAAGTCATGCTTGGATGGTCTCCAATGGCAACTGGAGTGCTAAACATGATGCTATGCCCCAACATGATTTTACTAGTTTTTGTTGTATTATGCTTGTTGTTAATAATTGCCTTACACATGAGGGTTTGGAGGATGGCTAGACAAGTTGCAATGCTGAACTTGTGGGTACAACACTGTTTAAACTCTCAGTTTATATAAATGGACACATGAAAACAAAGAAATAAGCATGTCTATTTATAGGCACAGGGGCAAGTCATTGCCACACAACCAGTCTGTGGAGAGATAGATTGACTTTAGTCATGGTGTGGACTGTGGTGGTGCAGCCCCCCCCTCACCAG
Source organism: Anseranas semipalmata (assembly GCA_013399115.1). Lineage (NCBI taxonomy): Eukaryota > Metazoa > Chordata > Aves > Anseriformes > Anseranatidae > Anseranas > Anseranas semipalmata. The sequence continues at coordinate 20,808 of VXAA01006953.1, forward strand.
GCCACTCTGTGATCTCAGGATAAACTAACATTATGTTCTTGCCATTGCTACAAGTAAAGTGAGTTGGGATGATTGGGCACCCCCTAACTGTACCTGGAACTTCTGCTACCTGGATTGTAGCCCCACCCAGAAGGTACCAGAACTGTACAATCTAGAAGGTACAGGAATTGTACAGTTGGTAGAAAACGTAAGATTTACCTAACCTGAATTGTGGCCAGGATGGGAAATTACTGACTAAAGTCAATCATCTAATTGTCCTATAAATACTGGTCCTAAGCGAAGAGACCTTTTGAGCTCCCCAGGACCACAGTGGGCTGTGACGTAGGATCTCCCCCTGCGGTGGCATGCCTCTCAGGGCAAGACTCCTTAAAGTTCAATGATCATCTGCTGTATACATCGACATAGAGAAATGTAATTCACTAGAGGCCTGACTTCTCGAGATTCAATGATTGTCTGCTGAATACACGACAAAGAAAAAGGAGAGTAATTCACCAAAAGAAGGAAAGTTCTTGAGTGCACAACTGAGTTTAGAAATCCCCAATACCTTGTTGTACAGAAATCCCTAATCCCTTGCTGTATAGGAATCCCCAGGCCCTTTTATAGAAATCTTTAATACCTTTTTGTATAGAAATCCTCAATACCTTGCCATAAGTCTTGTGGGTGAATATTGCTATTTACATATCTTTAACTAAGTCACTGTTTTGATTGCAGCAAACATTACTGAATTATTGTGTTAAATAGGCTAATGATTAACTGATTGAAGTGCTGAAGTGCTGCTAAAGAAAAAATCATACAACCTAATTTGTGATTTACCTTAAAGGAATTAATAAATCCTAAATTGCTGATACATCAGTCCTGTATAAAAATTTCATGCACGACATTCATTCTGAAAAAATATTGTCCACAAGGTGTTAACTGACATACAAGAATTGGTATGAGTGAGAAATTGCCAAATTGTTTCTCTTTTCTACTGTATAACTATAACATTTTGCATTCATTGGCTTGACAGTTTTCTGTTGGACTTGAACAGTTATTAAAATATTCTGGGTACCCATGTTTGTCTTGAAAGTTACCAGCCTGGATGAAGCTGAAGATGCCCCTTCTTCAGGCACCCATCTTTTATAGCAGCTTGCAGAGCCTGCTACGGAAGACAGGGCAAGCACAGATTTTTGTACCTATCACTTTCCAGCTATCACTGCATAGGGACTTTTTTGAGGGGTAGGTCTCATTTTTAATAATCACTGCTCCACATGGCTGTCCCTGAATCTGTGTAATTTCACTTGGAAGCCCCATTATTTTTTTGCCCCTACAGCATTGTGCACATGTTGTTTGCAGCCATGATTGGAAAATGTATTTCTCTGTTTTAAACTGCTATGTCCATCCACAATAAGCTTAGTACATCACTTCAAATGATATCAGAGGAAATGAGCACTCTGCTGATTCCTTGTAACTGCCCTGTGTTATATTAAACAAGGAATGCAATCCTTCTCCCGCCACTTCATGCTCTTTGTGACTTTGCAAACCCCTAGTGATTACAACATACTCCAGTCCTGTTTTCCAAGCTGGAGTTACACCTTGCTTAGCTTAGCTTTTTTTTTTTTTTTTTTTAATTACTCATTATCTTTGATTATTCTAATTACTCTTCTTTTCTGGCATATCACTTATTTCTCAGTAGTGTAATAACAGATAATGTATTTCCATGACAATTCCCAATTCTATTGTTTTTTCTGAGTAGTGATACATACTGTGTTGATCTTTTCAGATAATTCTCCATGTTGAGTCTCAAATATCTTTTCTGAGTGACAAGAGTTAATATAGAGTCCATCGTTTTATCTTTTCTGCATATGCATTATCTCATACCATGCACACACAATCTATTTTCTACATGGCAACCAGAGTTGCCATGATTAAGCCATTATCAGATAAGATAGTTGTATTCTCAGCAATAACGTCACAGACTCCATTAAGTAGTATTTACTTTCATTTTCTTGTTATGCCTTCACCAGAAAAAGGAGTGCTAAATTAGGGCACAGAAGAATGTTTAATTAAATATCATGCTTTCTGATTTTGGAAGTAGCACATGAAATTTACAAACACATACATAAAACAAAAGATAATTATGAAAACAGGAGTTAGCAAAATGTTACAGGAAATAAAAGGTATGGCTAACATATAATACATAATACATTAACAATCAAAACCTCTAAACCAATGGTAATTGCACAAAACACAGAGAGAGAGCTGGAAGAATTTTCCATTCCATGACCTGTTAAAAAGGCCTATTGAACACTAGGCAGACTTTACTGAAAATATACTCAATTACAGTGTGAAAATGTATAAATGTAAAAGTTGATGGAAAGTGGAACACAGAAGAGAGAAGGTGTATTGGGTTTACATGGCAAGGGCTTGGTATCAGGAGGGCTGCAGGGGTGGCCTCTGTTGAGTAGAGCCCAGCAGCTGCCCCATGTCAGACCAGAGCCAGCTCCAGCC
>VXAA01006953.1:23479-35825 GCA_013399115.1 Anseranas semipalmata
CCCGTGGGGGAGCCGTGTTGGAGCAGTTTGGTCCTGAGGGATGGGCCCCGTGGTATGGACCCATATGTGAGCAGTTCTGGAAGAGCTGCAGTCTGTTCTTGAAGAACTGCATGGAAGCCCATGCAGCATCTGTTTGGGAAGGACGGCATCCTGTGGGAGGGACCCCATGCTGGAGCAGAGGAAGGGAGTGAGGATGAAGAAGCTGCAGAGACGAAGTGCTACAAACTGGTTGCAGTCCCCAGTTCCCCGTTCCTCTGCACTACTCAGGTTAGCAGTGGAGGTAGAAGAATTGAGAGTGAAGTTGAGCGTGGAAAGAAAGGGCATTGGGGAAGCTGGTTTTAGTTTGCTTTTAGTTCTCACTGCTCTAGTCTGTTATCAATAGGCAATAAATTACATCAGTCTCCCTATGCTGAGTCTGTTTTGCCTGTGATGGTAATTGTTGAGTGATCTGCCTGTCCTTATTTCAATCCATGAGTTGTTTCATCATATTTTCTCCCCCATCCTGCTGAGGAAGGGGAGTGAGCAAGCACCATGGTGGGCACCTGGTGGCCAGCCAAGGTCAACCCACCAGAAGGTAAGGTTTATCTAGCAAAAACTGTAGTTCATTGTACGCTTGTGACTAGATAAACTGTTTATTTTGGTTGTCTCTGAATTAATTGGTACAATTCTAAAAACTGTAGAATGACAGCATAAGAGACTTTCAGTTGCACCATGCCACAAAAGGGCTTCTTAAACAACGAGCATTATAGTGTTTGATGGAGAAAAGAATGTTCAAATGAAATTGCTGGAAAGGATATTTTGGAGGGATTGAAATATTATAGTTCAAAATCAGCAAACAGTCCTTACTACAAGCAGAGCATGAAAGTGGTTTTGAAGGCGTCAAAATATCTTCTGTGTCTTCAGACTTCTGCTGTGAAACAAATTTAAAACAAAAATCTCTGTATTTTTTAAAGAGAGTTTTACAAGTGATAAATATATATGTTGATAATGAAATATTTCATGTTGAATGAAAATAGATTTTGAAAAGAAGGGAAGCTCATTGACAAGAAAAATGTTTGATGCAAAGAAAACATTACATCTGGTTACTAAAAAATGCATTATTCAGCAGCTCTAATTGAAAGAGGAACAGATCACCAAAATCAAAATATTCATTTAAAAAATGTTAAATAATTGATTTAATAAATAGAAGAGGAAACTCATGCAATGGTCAGAGACTTTTAACAGTAATTCATTCTGTCTTGGTTTGTGAGATCAAACATTACTAGCACTCTTTTTGTCCACAAATAATGCCTATGACACTAAACTATAAATTGCTGTATAGTAGCTTCCTAAAATACACACAATATTGAGATAATTCAAGTTTACTTTTTTCTTTGTGTATGCTCTGTATAGTCCTTCTCTTGTTGCTATCACATCATCATTGAACACCACAGGCAAGAATATAAAACTTTTAGGCAACCACTTCTCATTTCAAACCAACCCAAGTCAAAATCTGGTGCTTTCTGTGTAATCCCCACTGAATATACACTGAATGACTAATGGCATATTTTATTGCTAGTGTTTTTAGTGCATCGTTTGTTTTTTGTCAGTTCTGCATGTTGTAATTTTCCTCTCTGACATTAGAAATTTATTTCATTTTGATTTGCTGTGTCCTCATAGTGCTCCTTGTCAGCAGATTCTCTAACATCTAATTTCGGAAATGTTAATGCAATTGAATGTAGTTGACAGAATGCATACATTTATATATTCATCAGCATTCTTGTCAGTTGCAACCTTCCAAAAAGTCTCTTCAAGACAGCAGATCTTAATTTCCCTGTTTTCTTCAGATTCTCTCTGGTTGTCTATTTCTAACTCTGGTTTCAGCAACATTTTCTGAATAACTTTCACTACTTGACACAAGCTGCACACCTATCATAAACTGTCTTTTGTGACCCTCACCATTCCGCCTAGAATTCTGAAACAGTAAACGTATTTGTAAATACATTTGTAGCTTGGGCATTTTAACAATGATCTGCCAATTCTGCTATGACTTTTATCTGGGGAAAAAGGCCGATTGGCATTTTTGGATTTCCCTCCAGCAAAGAAAAGTGTCCTGTCACTACACTCCCTGACAAAGAGTCCCTCCCCATCTTCCCTGTAGGTCCCATTTAAGTACTGGGAGGCCACAGTAAGATCTCTCCAGAACTTTATCTGCTCTAGGCTGAACAACATCAACTCTCAGCCTGTCTTCAGAGGAGAGGTGCTCCAGCCCTCTGATTACCTTTGTGGCCCTCTTTTGGACTCACTCTAACAGATCCGTGTCTTTTGTATGTTGGGGGTCCCAGAGTTGCACACTTCAGTCCAGATGGAGTCTCATGAGAGCAGACCAGAAGGGGAGAATCACCTTCCTCAACCTGCTGGTCATGCTTCCTTTGATGCAGCTTAGGATACATTCGGTTTTGTGGGCCAAGTGCACATTGCTGGCTCATGTCAAGCTTCTCGTCCACCAGGACCCAGTTTACTTCATATAATAAAGTAATATGGGCATGCGTGCAGGTCTATATTCAGTACCATACTTATGTCCATTTTCTAACATTGAGTTTATAATCCCCATTGATATGAAGGGATAAACTGCACTCAAATATCTCTGGAGAGACTTTTGTCACCTAATTTTTTCATGCTGTAAATAAAGAAAATATTGTGAGCTGTGGCTGACTTGAATAGCCTGAATAATTTTAGCTTCAGATGATTAATCATGCAAATCAGTCTAAATAAATACAGCAAACTACCGTCCACAATATCTTGACCAAAAATAATCATTCTCTGAATCAGAATGCTCTGAGCACCAAATGGCGGAGCACATTATTTTAATAGGATGTATCTCATTATGTATTATTCTAGGACACTTTTGTAAACGAGATGTTTACCTAAATGAGCTTATCCCTTCTGGTAAGATGAAAACAAATATGCCGTATCGTTGGAATTAATTCAGACCATTCAACATACTAAAGTATGTTTAGAACTCTTAGTTTATGAACTAAAACTTCAGTACCTTTTTATGGGAGTAGATATAATAAACTGATCTTCATAGGAACTAGCTAAACCAATTCTTTGCCTGGATGGATAAAAAAAAAACTCCACTGTGGTCAAAGTATTAGCAAGCACAGACAAATTATGCCATGTTTTAGAATTTGATCAAGAAAAACAAAACACTAAGGTTCATTTATTCTTCAGTTACATAAAGCTTTGCTTGGTTCATATTTTGTCTCAAATGTATTTCCTATATCTTATTCCCTGAATAAAAACCTGAATCTTTCTGGCTTTTTAACTTAAGCAAATGAAATAGCTTTTTTACAGCAAGGTAAAATAACAAATGCTTAACTTCTCAAACAATCACGTGAAAACTGTGAGGTTTCTGAAGAATTTTTTTGCCAGAATTAAATATATGAAAATTCAATACTTTGTCTGCCAGCGTACATAATGTAGTACTTAAAATAGGATAGTTTTGTTCTTCTGGGCAACACAGTGAATTTTGTTAAGTTGCCATAAACAGAAATTGTTTTTCAGAAATATCAAATCACAACATCATTTGTCAGTTCTTCAGTATTTCTGTTTACTTCTTGATTGTTTTTCTATCACTCATAAATTCTAGTTCTTTGAGATAATCATAAAAATAATAAACAATATACCAAGTCCATAATTTACTATTTTTCACAACTCCTGAGCCATATGGAGGATTTTTTCATTTATTAATATTAAAGAAAGAAGACCAACACAAATAATTCTATACTTAGAATTCTTCTATACTTGAATTCTTCAGACAGTCTCACCTGGAAAATGAGAAGGAAATTGCTTTTTTCACATTAAAGTTTTAAAAATGGTTTTGTTCTGTTTTGTTTTTGTTTGTTATTTCACTTCTTTTTGGAAGTGTTTTCAGTTTTTAACTTTACCCAGATAAGAGCTACATACTTGAAACAAAACTAACAATGCATTTTTTATACAATTATTTTGCAACCTTTTTTATTATTGTTGAAAAGAGTTGGTGTTTTTTTTTCTTGTTTCAGCCACCGAACCAAAAATTCATTATTTTACTGCTCTATAATGTTTACCAGGTCATAAATTCTGCTGAAAGAAGTGGTTTCATCTTCATCTACTGACAAAATATGCCTCCAAAGCATAGGAAATATAAATTTATTTTAAAAGGTGTTGAATTAAGTTTCAGAGGCAAGGGGTTATTTCAGAAATTTAAGGCCTCATTCAGCCCCAGGATAACTTGCAGAACCCCTTTGAAGTTAACTTAAGCTAAAGCAGAATGAATTCATTGCAGAATTTTGTTTTGGGAACTTGTTAGCTGTAATCTTTATGTTAGTGATAGTGTTAAGGGGGGGGAAGCATCTTTTTGACTATAAGTAAAATTATATCAAAAGCTTACATGAACATGGAGGGTAAGAACCGTAGAAATAGAAGTGGTAGACCAGAGCGAACATTTATCACTTAGGTAGATCATCACTTTTAATTCTCATTTTGATGCTATAATTAAATCCTAGAAAGTTAGAATGGCTTTCTTCAGTTGGTGGGGTGGGGCTCTTATTCCCTTACTTCTGTTTCATGATGTACAGATTCTGAAAGCAAAAATACTAGCACGTGATTTGCTTTCCAAGCCAATGAGGTAAAATCAAGTTATTATTTGCTGTTTTCAGCAGCGTTTCCTTCAAAAGGAATTGAAGATACTGCTTTTTCTTTTTATTATTGTAGTCTAGACATTCCTAACCTCTTTAAAAATGTGGAGGATGAAAATAAAGTTCTTTGAACATCAACATGAAAACATTCAGTGACACAACTGACTGCCACTCTTCAAGGCAGCTCTAAAGATAGGATTCATACTGATACAAATTAGAGCAGTGACTATGTACATTTTTGCATTAGCCCTTGTCTTCTCTTCTGTTGCTACAAATGACTATAGATTTGTGTTTCTCTTCCATTCGCAGTTTATTCCCCCTTCCTTAGCAAGAGTAAGTACACAGAGGCACACTCTTTTCTTTGCCTCAGCCTTTTACACAACTGCTTCCTCTGTACCTGCGTGTAAAAATGCATGTTATTTGATCTCTCGATTCTTCAAGTTTGGACTCCAAGATTTTTCACATTTTCTGCTAACTACCAAATTTAGCTTGTAGTACAAGCTGCACTCTTCACATGGCTGCCACAGAAGCATGAACTCTCTTGAGGGGAGAGTAAGGAGGGCTAGGGGAAAGGACAGAGTGGGAAAGAAGAGGTTCTGAGATAGATCCAGCTTTTCTTCACTGTCAAAAAATGTCCAGTGGTCACTTTCCTCTCTTTGAAGGAAGTGATTGTCCCCCTGTACTCGGCTCTGGTGAGGCCGCACCTCGAGTCCTGTGTTCAGCTTTGGGCCCCTCACTACAGGAAGGACATCGAGGTGCTGGAGCATGTCCAGAGAAGGGCAATGAAGCTGGTGAGGGGTCTGGAGAACAAGTCTGACGAGGAGCGGCTGAGGGAGCTGGGGTTGTTTAGCCTGGAGAAGAGGAGGCTCAGGGGCGATCTTATTGCTCTCTACAGGTACCTTAAAGGAGGCTGTAGCGAGGTAGGGATTGGTCTCTTCTCCCACGTGCCTGGTGATAGGACGAGGGGGAATGGGCTAAAGTTGTGCCAGGGGAGGTTTAGGTTGGATGTTAGGAAAAATTTCTTTACTGAAAGGGTTGTGAGGCATTGGAACAGGCTGCCCAGGGAAGTGGTTGAGTCACCATCCCTGGGGGTATTCAAATGACGTTTAGATGTAGAGCTTAGCGACATGGTCTAGTGGAGGGCTTGTTAGTGTTAGGTCATAGGTTGGATGAGGTGATCTTGAAGGTCTCTTCCAACCTAAAGGATTCTGTGATTCTGTGATAAGAACCTCTTATAGAAAGCTCAAATTTATTTATAATTATATTTGTTTTCTCTTCAGAGTTGCTCTTGCCATAAGCATCTTCCTAGACACATGCTGCCATCTCCTAAAAAGCAAGATCTGGTGGGGATAACAGGGAAAAGAAACAAAAAAAGAGGTCTAAAAACATGCAGAATCAGTCAAATTTCTGAGTCTTTAGTATTTTGCTGTACTGTCTTGGAGACATTGTATTATAGTTTTAACTCAATAAGCAATTAAGCACTAAAAATGCTTTTATCACCCAAACAAGAAAAGTATAAGTATTGGGGACATTAAGAATGTTTTGATCAATGGCCTTGAGGTCATGTACTTCATGTGGTTTCACCCGTATTGCCTAAAATCAATAAATCTAAATACCAGGCTAACTTTGGAAGCAGGAGCATTTATCAAATAGACAAAGTACCTCTTTGCTTTATAATCATCTAGAAGTCTGGTGAAGACAAAGACTACTAAAATAAGGAATTTTGTATATATAATTATGAGAGAACAATGTAAAGAGTAGTAGAGATAAACTAGTTCATGGTGTGCTATGGGAAATTATTTTGCAAAAAGTTATTTTCACTTTAAAATGAGAAATTATTTTGCAATGAGATGTGCTATATAAAAAGGTTTGGCAAAGGATCTCTGCAGAAGATAATTTGCAATAAGATATTTTGAGGCAGAGTTATAAATGAAGGTTGTATAATTGGTGAAAGAACAATAGAAAAATCACTATGCAAAGAAAGTGATAAAAATGCACAAGGACCTCATTTATTCAACAGTTAGAGAAATCAGACTTTCAGCCTGTAGCTGAAAAAAAAAAAAATGGAATGAAAGACAGAATGTAGCTCTTATAAAATCTTGGATAAAGTAGAAAGAACAGTTGTAATAACTATATTTCATTTAACATTGACCATAAATTATTTTTAAAGTAGAAGACAGTTAATCATGTACATATGGCCATATCTGAGCATGTATCTGTGTGGAAAACATGCCTTTTGATATTTCCTTCTCAAAATAACATATATTTGTTATTCTTAATTAAACAGTGTTAATCAGTTGTTATGCATATTGCTGTTTCATTCATGTTTCTGACAGCAGGAAGATTTGGAAGGCATCAAAAACAGTTTGCTGTAGAGGCAGTGAAGAGTGAAAGGGAAGATTCTTTCGAAATTGTTTTCAAAGGATGTGATGGTGCTGTAATTTTTTGCTTATTTTCTAGCTGCAGCTTCCTAATGAACGTCCAGCAATCCAGGCAGGAAACCTGCAGCTCAATTCTTTATATTAGCTCTGGACATAAAACTTTTCTACTGACATCTTAGATTTCGATTCAGCTATGAAGTAACCTACCTAAACTAATTCTGTCATCATACATATTGTTTGTTTGTTCTTTATATTCACAATTGTAATTACCAATAAATGTAATTAGAAATAAATATGTAATAACATTTGGCATTTTCCTTTGTAGTTTTATGAAGCTAATGTTAAAATGATGTCTTTTTTTATATCAAATAACTTGTAAAACAATTTTGCGCTATTAAACCAGTCCTAGACTGTCTTGAAATGTGGATACCTCAACATTGTCTAGGCCATGTGAGTTTACTGACACTATACAAAATGTCAACAAAGCAATGAAGCAAAGATTTTTCAGACGTAGGTCACATTCTTTCTATTCTGATTAATGATGCCCATTTTTTTTAAGTACAGAGAGCTTTTTATTAGAAATGTGTTTGCAGATGACACAGAACTGGGAGGAGTGGCTGACTCACCAGAGGACTGTACAGAGATTCAGAGGGACCTTAACATGGTGGAGAGATAGGTTGGCAAGAATCTCATGAAATTCAACAAGAAATGCAAAGTCCTGCACCTGAGAAGGAACAGCTGCAGGCACCAGGACATGCTGGAGGCCACCCAGCTGGAAGGCAGCTTGACAGAAAAAGACCTAGGGGTCCTGGTAGACACCAAGCTGAACTGGAGTCAACAATGTGCCCTTGCTGCTAAGAAGGCTGGTGGTATTCTTGGCTGCATTAGGCGAAGTATCACCAGTAGGAGAACAGAGATGATCCTTCCAGCCTACTTAGCACTCACTGGTGAGGCCACACCTGGAGTACAGTTCTGGGATCCCCAGTACAAGAGAGACATGGACATACTGGCAAGAGTCCAAAAGAGGGCCACATAGACGATCAAGGGACTGGAGCACCTCTCCTACAAGGAGAGGCTGAGAGAGCTGGGACTGTTCAGCTCAGAGAAGAGAAGGCTCAGGGGGGAATGTCATCAATGCGTATAAATACCTGAAGAGAGGGTGTAAAAGGCTAGGCTCTTGTCAGTGGTGCCTGGTGACAGTACAAGAGGCAATGGGCACAAACTGGAACACAGGAGGTTCCCTCTGAACATCAGGAAGCACTTCTGTAATGTGAGGGTGACAGAGCACTGGCACAGATTGCCCAGAGAGGTTGTGCAGTCTCCCTCTTTAGAGAGAGTCAAAAGCCATCTGGACATGGTCCTGGGCAACCTGCTGCAGGTGTTAGACCTTCAGAGGTACTTTCCAAACCCTATTCTGTGATTCTGTATAATCTATACATTTTTGTCAAGTTCTTCTTTCGTTCAATCTTTATGTGCTACAGTCAGCTTATTTACTCATTAAGAAAAAAAAAAAATGCTTGTTTAAATCTAGGTTTTCTTCATTTGGTATATCAGCACCTATTACTACTGTAAGTAATCATTAACACATGTTAATTTCCATAGACTTTAAAGAGACCTATTTTTTGTATTGCTTTTGATTAATTCTAAGGGCATATTTCTGTCTCAGAGTACTGGAATGTTTTCTTTTTCATAAAGTCTCAGTGTAATCAGTGGAAACAGATAAAATAAAGTCTGTTATTTAGTATGATCAAGAATTGCAAAGCCAAGGTGAGATGAATTGAGCAATTATTCACAGAAACAAAATGTAGAATACATGCAATACTTGCAATTGATTTTAAACATTCTTCTTAATATTAAAAATAACAAATGGAAAAGTAGGATCCTTTCTAAAAGGGTAGTTATTTTGTTATTTGCACTATCATTGCATCTTCCTCAAAGGATCTTTTTTTAAACTATAAACTTGAGAAAATAGAGTTTTACCATAAAAATCCTGACACAACCTTAAATACAGTATTGCAACCGTGACAATATTATATGTGCAAAGAACTACCAAAGGCAATAAAAGAAGCCACTAATATAAATTGTTTTAAAATGGGAGATAGGTAAGTATTTGGGAAAAGAAATATTATGGGGGGTAGAAATGCTAAATCATGGGAAGGATGTGCAGTAAATGCCAACTTACAGACCTGCTGTAAGATTTACTGCAAAATCTCAATGCAGCTTTATTTTTCCTTAGAGCAAGATGAAGTTATTACCAGATTCCGTGCCAAATCTTGTGGACTGTCATGATAAAGTGATAATTAACATTTATTGTGCCAAGTCATTGAATGGGTTTTCTGCTTTCCTACACAAGGTAAGGATGTATTAAATTTTATGTTAATATCTCCCCATATTTTACAACAGTAGTTGTCAGATATTTACTTCATAGGGGCCTGAACTGTAATACCAAAATTTTGTCTTTATATATAAGCACTAAGCAGTTCTACTTTGCAAATCTTGCAAATCTTTGCAAAATTGCAAATCTTGAGCTTCAATGTTGATATGTAGTGCCTAATAAAATGTATGTATGTATGTGTATGTGTATGCATATATACTTATAGGTCAATTTTGCAGTGCATTTTCTCAAAAAAGTAGGTACAGAAATAAATACACCTTAAGCTGAGGTTAAAAAAAAAAATAAAGGAAGTTGGTCATCTCTCACAACAGTGTTGTATGTATTACTGAATAGTGAACACAAGTATGTAATTTTCTTTAAACACAAATCATTTTGATATTATAAGTTTTATGCTTATCTTACTTGCAGTTTGTGATGTTGGAACCACCTTTTGTTTTGTTTTGTTTTGTTTTGTTTTGTTTTGTTTTGTTTTGTTTTCCAAATCAAGTTGTTACACAGTCAGAAAAACACAGCTATTAAGATGACTGGAGAATAGAATAATAGAATTTCCTTATACTAAGAACAAAATACAAGCGTTTGACTTGTTTAGTAAGCAAAATGGCAATAAGAGAGAGAATGCTTATCATTCATCCATGTCCTTTTACCTTAAATTCCAAGGTTAAGAAAATCATATATGCTAAATAAGAAATAAGTATACATTGCTAGCCAAAGAAAATTGAAAAACTTCTTGCCATCAGACTAATCAGGCACAGAATATCCTTCTGTTGTGAGGTGGTAAACGAGTGGAAAAGTAGTAAAAGGGAACTACTTTTGATAGCAACGTGAGTGAGGACTGTAATGACCAGGCAGGAATTCCCTTTCAATCATGTCTTCTCATAACAATAATATAGTTGTTTATTGAAACTTATTGCTTATTGCATCATCTATTAGTATTTGTCAATGCAGTGGAGGAGAACATTTGCCTCTTAAATGTCTGATGAAGTGTATGGAATCTATTTGGTTTGTGGAGGCTGAAGGCCCTGTATCTCCTGTTGCAGCTTCTGCCAGCTTCTCTTCTGTGAACTACCTAGGTTTCTGAGCCAACCTTGAGTCCCTCTGCAAGCATGCAGCCAACCTAAAGAGTTTTCCATAATGGCAATGCCTCAGATAATATGGTAATAATATGGTGGTGAAAATTTTCAGAAATTCTCAGTTCCCCAAATAGAATAGATCCCAGTTACGTGCTCTAGCACAGATCCGTATACTGCAAAATTACTTTGAGTATGAAAACCTCAGCTGGGGTTTAGGATGCAAAGAATTTTCACTGCATTTTGTGACAGGCAAAAATGGAGCTTCTTTTTCATCTAAATGAACCAAAAAAACAAAAAAAGTAAATCTGACAGGTCAGATAACCCAACATGCCAAGTCTGCAAGACTACCAACTGGCTGAAACTTCTGAGCCATGCAGCGTTGAGAGAAACCTTCTAGAAGATGTTCTTGAAATTTCCATTCTTCTTCCAGTGCATTCTAATATCTGAATTCTCTCCTATGGGATCTCATCTGTTAGAATATGATGGAAGGAAAACTTAGAAGCTCTCTGGAGGCAGTTAACAAAGACATACAAAAAATCAGTCACTGCAGAGAGCATACTCACATCGGAAAGAATGTATTGTTTCCCTGTGTCATTAAATAAGATCACTAAAGCAAGAAAGAAGGGATGTAGCTTTGCAGATATTTCACACTTCTTCATTTAAAAGAAATGAAGACAAAGAACTTTCATTCACTAACTTTCTCAGTTGTCTTAAACAAAACATACTCTCTAGATGACTCTTCAAATCAGCTTCAGCTATTTTTGCAGAATTTGTTTTCATAAGAAATTGAAAGGATGGGCTTCTGATCTGTGATACTATTTTTCAGCATCTCTGGAGTCACATTACTGGCTGACATGGCTTTATATGAAATCAAGATTATCCTGAGACTGCTAAAACTTACACTTCTTTCCCTGTGAGTTGAATTAAAAATGTCAAGCAAATAAGAGAATTATTTCTCAGGCATCAGTTCATATATTCACTTTGTAAAGATTATTTCTAGCTTCCTTAATTCAATGAATTCCAGCTAAAAGAAGATTTATTATTTCAGGCCTTTTTTGTAGCCCTATCCATTTTCTATTGTAATTATTCATTGTCCTCATATTAATCCATCTATTCTGTTTGCTGCAGATTGACTCTGACCACCTAATGTTAAAGTGGTAGAGGTCATAAGATGAACAAATAAGCAGATTCAAGAGTACATGCAAATCAAATAGGCAAATAGGCAGTTTTTTAGATATATATTTATATTTATATATATAAAATGCCTATTATCATGTTGATAAACACTCTTTGTAAGCACTCTGATGGCAGTGGTAAGAACAGGAGTTGGCCTCACTTCCACTACACAACAGTGCAACACTTCCAGTGTTTATTCTCTCCACATCTCTTACTGAGCACTCAGTAGATGCTTTGGGAGGGATGGGAGAAAGGGCAATTCAGTTGACATTTCCAGTAGCACATGAGATTACTGTGTTAAGAAAGGTGAAGGTAAGCCTGTGTCATGTCCTACCCTTTCAAATTTTCTTTTCCTATGATCAAGATTTATTTTGATTTATTATATGGGAGGTATTAGCACAATGTTTCATATTTACATCTAACTGTAGCCACTACATCACAGTTCATAGTACGTTTAAGTACACATCTGGTTTAGAAGTTATAAGCAAATTATACCCGTTAATGGGCTGAATGGTGAGCTACACTACCAGTCAACATATCCTTTCACAATCTGTGTTTAGGTGACTACAGTGTCACTATGGAAACAGCCACAAAACTCTTGATTCTGATTAAAATTTTTCACTTTAGCCAGCCAAAAACATGTAATCCACCTTGATCTGAATTTCG
>VXAA01006954.1:0-10049 GCA_013399115.1 Anseranas semipalmata
ACCCCCAGCAGGATGCCCGCCTTATTGGCCTTCCCCCTGATTCCTTACCCATAGGGACTCAACCTTATCATTCCCAGCCTCAAGCTCTACAACATCAAAACATTCTCTAATATAGAGAGCCACACCGCCGCCACTCCTTTGTTGCCTGTTGCCTCTTCTTTCAACTTATGCCCCTTGTCTGTCATCCTCCCACCATACATACTTTGAAGAGCTTGGCTCCATCTTCTTAATAATCTTGTCTTTGCTGTTGTATAGATGCTTAGGAATACTTTGCTTTTTCTATTATTTGGGAAAGGAACTAGAAGGTGAAGGTAAAGAACTGCCTTTTGGATTCTACTTTTTTTCCCATTTGTATGTTTGATCATTTCCTTTCTTATTTAACTTAAACATTCCTTATTTAGAGAATGAAAGAAGCAGCTACTTCTGAGAACTAGCAGAGAATGGTTAAGTGAGTTATATCAGGCTGAGACAATTTAGAGCATTTAATTTATCTCTCTTGTCTTTTCTATCTGAAAGCCTTATTCCCTTCTTCTCTAACATACAAATCAAAGCAATGTGTAACACACAAGCATTTGCAGAAGTCAAAACAAGGAGGTAAATAAAGGTGTAAAAAAAAAAGGTAAAATAAATTACAATAGGTAATAGGAGAGGTGATTGTAGATATGGGCTTCAGTCAAAGTGCAAATGAGACTTAGCAGGAATGGTGGTAGAAATAAAGACTGGCATTTTTCAGATTCACGGTAGAAGAGGATAAAAAGTTAATATGGGCTAGTTCACACTAAGAAGTGAATCACTGTCTTATACATGATTCATTGTAGTTTTTCATGATACTTCCTATATCTTAAACAATGGGCATATTTTTTGACCTGGAATGCTAAAACAGCCATATAAAGTACAACACAGAATGATCAGTACCTTTCACATAGTCCTTAAAGAAAGAAACAACTGAGCCTCAAATGTAAGCTGTTGCTGAGATCTATACTATGCCAATGGTCCTCTGCCTTTTACAGGACAGTAATTCATTCTCTTCTGATGGATTCAGGTCTCTGTGACTTCACAACACAGTGACAGAATCATAATGGTCTTTCTTCTAATATTATATCTTCTGTTTTGCATAAATTAGAATTGTTAATGGCTGAAATAGAGAATTCCTTCTCTCTGCAATGACCATGGAAGAATGATACTGGCTACACAAAGCTCCTATGTTTCACCTAACCAAAGGCAGGGGAAATAAATCCAGACCCGACACTTTTACTAGATTCAACTGCCTTCTTAGTATATATGGTCTAACTTGGAGTAACTAGGAGTCTGAAGTAGGATGTACTGGATGAAAATCTGTGGCCTTTCTGATGCAAGAGGAGAGACCTCATGGTCAGAATTGTCTTTTCTGTATTTAAAATCTGTAAAAGTTTGTAATGGAAGAAGTCAGCATGGGTTTCAGACACTGATAGGGATATGACAGCAGGAGCTCAATAAAGATGTGATGTTAGCCAAGGCTGAAGTATTCTAAATTAGCTAAAAGGCAACTGCACATATAAAAAAAAAAAGAAAATCAAATTTCCATTACATTGGGGTTTAGTAGAAAGCGAATAAATAATTTGGGAACTGGGAGAACTATGTTCTGCTTGTGAGTGTCAGCCACCATCTCATGCAAGTCATCTGTTTAAAGGCAGGTACTTTGAATTAAATTGGAGCATCTCATTGACCTTGCTGAACTTTGATTCAGGCCTTTAGAGTCTTTGACCGTAAAGACCAGAGAATTAATCTTAACTATGCACATAGTTCCTGGTGCCTTATTGCAGACTGGGTAGATGAGTTTTCCTTATCCACATATAAATGATTTGGGGTAGATTTTATGTAGGGAATGAGAGCCAATCCATACATTTCTGAGAAATTTATGAGGACCTTACATGGATTAAATAAAAATTGCATGTAAATGCCACATATTCCTTCTTTTATTCATCCCGAGGCTGCTGAATACCTTGAAAAATAATGAAAGAGAATAGTTTCAAGAAGCTTTGGGGAGTTTAGAGTTTCTCAATAAATCTCTTGTGATCATGTTATATCTGTAATTATATTAAAAATTACTCCTAATGCTTAACTTGTAATTCAGAAAGAAAAGATGAGATGTAAATAATTTCACTGGTAAAAAGACAAGACTAGAGAAAACAGAATATCATTTGAAATGGAAAAAAAGTGGGAAAGTCAAAAGGAATAGCTGTGAGATTTGTGCACTGTGCAGCTGGCAGAAAGTTCTGAATCTTTCTTTTTTTTTTTTTTTATATCTGATTTGGGACAAATGTTTTAGAATAAAATGAATATGTTACATAGTACAGAAAGAAGATCTGCTTACATTATCTGACTGATAGCCATAGTCAGAAACACATGAGATTACGACTAATGCTTAAAATAGTGCAACCACTATGCAATACCAGCAATGCAATCAGTGAAACCAGCTAGAGACTGACAGCCCATCCCTTGGCTCTGTTGAATCTAATTAGTAGTTGTGACTTGGATTCCTCCCCCAAACCTCCTTTTGTTTGGCATACTGCAGCTTATCTGCCATGAAGACCATGTCGTGTTTGAAAATGCTTCTTAGGTAGATCTCTTAAGCCTCTCGTATTAACCCAGTTCTTCCTTACATACTTAATTGGGATTTTCAAAGAAAGAAATATATGTTGCAGAGGTACACAGGTACTCTCATACCTCCCAGTCACCATCTCAAGTTCCAAAGGTAGAAGGAAACAAATGTGCATAAGGCATGCTGGATCTTTACATGTGGATGTCAATTCAAATGTGTCCTAGACGTTTCAAACTTACTGCTTGTCTACAGATCAACTCAGTAATGTGTATGCACTGAAATTCTCGCATGGCAAACCTGACAATTTTCTGAGCATATGTGGCTCAAAGTGCATGGCTTTCGTGAAGAAGGTGGAAGGTATTTTGAAGAATCACGGTGCGCATAAAATACAGAGCAAACCTGTGCATGCACAATGTCTGGGATCAGTAGATGTTTGGCAGCCTGCTTGGAGTTCCTGCTCTGCACTGGCTGCCAAACATCTGGAAGTTAGTAGAAAAATGGTAGGGAAGAAAATGACCAGCAAAAGCAGCCATCTCCCACAAAAAGTAGTAGGTCTGGCAGTCTGGGCTATAATAGGGTTTGAGAAAGGCATCTATCTGGGACATGAGAGCATGGTGGGTTAGAGAAGCTCCGGATTTTTTTTTTTTTTCAGAGAACTATAAAAAAAAAAGGCCAGTAAATCTGAAGTCAGTCTGCAAAAAGAACTTCAGTGATATGCACCAATAAACTCAGTGTGATTGTTTACTTGAAATTTAAACGTTTAAATATCAACTTCAATGAGTTAGCTGTTTGATTATGTGAGCAGAAATATCCAGTCAATATTATCCCACATTCCCAAACTCCTTCTGCTGGCCTCTCAGGTTATAAAAACCCCAAGTTTCTCTTTGCCAGACATCTGTCAGCACTCCTAGCTTTTCTCTTGGTAACTTATACAGTATGGTTAATCATTTCATGAAAAACAGCACAAAACACGGTTGCTACACAGTCTTGAACCCTAAATATGTGCAAGCATAAAAAAAAAAAAAAAGAAAAGAAAAATAGCATAAAGAATACTCAAGTGATTGTTTATTTGTACTTAACTAATGACAAGAACTCAAATTTAAGTAAAGATGCTGCAGAATTTCCAGGTCATTGCATTTTGCTGGAGGCCCTTACAGAATATGAGTTCAACTTGTTGTGCCCTTGAGTAAATGCATTCATAATCTGTATAATATCCTCTAATAATTTAATAAAATATACGGATCTGATCTTTAGATAAGGTAAATCTGGGATGTGCTACTAGCCTGAAGCTCAGGATAAGATTTGTTTTGCCCGAAGGTAGCTGCCTTGAAGTTGGGTATCTTTATCTGCTGAACTATTCATTAGTTCTTCTACATTCACCGGGAGAGATAAGTGCCACCAGGAGACATTTCTGAGTAACAGTCCTAAGAGAGGTGTCCAGAGTACAATGGATAACCACATTTTGGAGGTGCCTTGTTTCTGTCCACTGGTTATTAGAGAGCGTGGAGAACTAGTTTTTTAGAGCTGAAGTTAGGTGTGATGAATGATACCACCTAGTAGGTGCAGGGCAGCCCTACAGTGCAGAGTGATGAACAAGAATTCAAATTCAGCTAGTTCATGGTGGCATCATGGACCTCAGAGAGTCTATAACATCATGGAAAACAGCGCAGGCTATAAAACTGGCTAAGAAGCTGGATAGAGCTGTAAAGCTGAATGCTTGTATACATTGCTTCCACAGTTAAGCTGCAAGAGGGAACTGGGGTAGCCAACCAAAAACTGCCTTGGATCAGTTACTATTTTGGGTAAGTCTATACTCACACTGTACTAATATCCATGTAAAATTACATGGTCTGTAGTTTGTGTTTGTTAATGCTATCTTAAGCATTACTGAGATTATAGAGATTAGAGATTGAGAAAAGAGTTTAAGGGAGGGGATAAAAGAGAAAACTCAGTTATCTGGATATTATAATAGCATGTGACTGCACACTTACTATATTATAAGCTGTGAAGAGTAGAATTAACAGCATTTTTGTTAAAAAATGTATATTTTGAAAATCTGCTTTCCTTCTGCAGATCCTTAAGATTCTCACAGCATTGTTACCTGAATGATGTCTGAATGGAGAAGGAATGAATCACAGAGTCATAGAATGGGGGCTACCATGGCTACTTGGTCAGGTGCCGAATTAAAATATTTTCAGTAATTGCATTAATTTCAGTTTTCACTAACTGCATTAATTTCTATTGAATTATAGTAAGAATTTGGGTGCCCTTTTAATTACTTTCTGGAGAAAATATTTCATTAAAGTGACCTTTTCTTAAAATGAGCAAAAATTTGAAATAAATGGTAGAGTTTTGGGAAGTTATCCACCATCAAATCAGAATAATGATATAAAACGAAGCACCTGAATGTGGCTGTAGTCAAAGGAAGGTGTGGAAGCAACACTTTTACAGAATGCCAACAAAAGCAATAAAAAAGGACTGTTTTCTAAGATCCTTGTTCTGTAGTGAGCCTGCTAAAAGCTAAGATGAAACCTACCTGTTTTGCTAAATCAGATGAACTTACTCACAGTAATTTCCTATTGAGTTGCTGCATCAGACTGAATCTTTCATTTGGCTTGTTCATCTTGAAAAAAAAAAAAAAAGTGTTGTTATGAACTATCCAAACTCCTTCCATTTATCTTTCTGATAAAAGTCTTCAGAACTGAGGTAGTAAGTTGTTTGATACTTGGTGACACTTTCCCCTTTCTTATTTCAGTGCATAAATATCACTGAGAAAAAAGAACCACATGCAGACAGAATACTGTAATATACCCTGAAGAAAGTTTTTAATCAGCAGCTTCAAAGGAGTGCTTTCTTGATGAGCAACTGTAATGTTATAAATTCAGCCAACAGTATTTATGTTGAATTTGGACAGACTTCCTTACAGCTCAAGAGTGCAAAAAAACAATGTCAGTGGCCTGTAGGCACTTGCATTTACTGCCCAGTAGCCACAGGAAAGAAAAGTTACTTGCAATTTAATTAGCTGGAGGATAGTCTATAGGTAATAATGATAAAAATAATTAGCTAGATGCCAGTGAGCAGCTGGCACGAACACTGTACAACATAGTGTCCATAAAGCTTGATTTATGTTTTCAAAACAGCTTTATTCACAAAAATCCACCTCTCTCCAAGAAAATACTGTTTCTTCAGCCCATCTTTTCAGGCTCATTTGAATTCTGCTTGCTTGGCTAAGCTAAAGGCAATTCCTGGCAGCAGCATTTCAGCACGTTCATTAAGTGTAATACTATATCATTGCTTTAAAAACATAGTGGATTGTAAATAAACAGTGAACATGATGACTACACGAAAGCAAACACAGCACTAAGCAGTAGTTTAGCTGCAGGCAATTTCAATTGTTAATGCTTTTACTGTGTGCTGGTTTCAGCAGTTTTGAAGGTCTTTCTCCTGAGTAGTGCTGTTCTGATGCCGAGTTGCAGTTGCCAGTTGCCTGGGGTTGAATCAATCTGTAAGTCAGGATAGCGCTTCCAGACTAATTCTATAGTAACCTGATCATGACAGTGTGTCTTGCTGACAGGAACTTTCTCTTTATTTTGGAAGAAATATTTTATCTATGCAATTGAAAGAAAATCCCTTTGATGTGATCATGCTTTGCCCATATCAAGATTGTCATTCTAGTTCACTGTTATAGCAGTGCGGGTTTTCAAACGATGGTGTTCAGCCCCTGTGTTGACACATGGTTATATATGCATCAGGTAGGAATATGCAGGTTTCTGATTTACATCACTTTCACTGCTACTATATGAATTTTTTTTTATAAAGTGGAAATACTACTCTGTGAGCAACCAGACAGATATACGGGCACTGGAAGCAGCTGAATCTTTTTTTTTTTTTTATTGGGTATTTGTAACAATCTCCCCAGTGTGGGTTCTAAAACTCTGTGTGAGCTCATACCACAACCTTCTCAGCTGCAGCTTCCTGGCCACTCATTTTCATGAAACATAGGAATGGCATTATCTTTGAGTACTCCGTGTTGAGTTTGGTTGCTGTTGTACAGTAACGAGCACGGAAACTTCATGTCCTCAGAAAACAAGCTGACATTGTATAATTCAGACTGTGTTTTACTACAGGTTTTAGTGCAGTTCCTGACCAGTTCGGATGGTAAAGCCTACTTAAAAAATAAAAGTGCTATATTGTTTATGAGGAATGCTAATCTAAAATAGCTACTTAGTGTAAAATGCAAAGCTCCTCATACTCAGGGTGAAATCTGTAGTCTAGATTTGAAGGAACCACATTGTCATCCTGAGAATCTCACCTATATCATCTACCCTTTTCATAAAGCTACATGGCATCCTGAACTCGGCATGCAACTGTTTATGTATCGTGTTGATGAATGCAGGATAAATTACAAGGACATTGTTTATGCAGAACTCCCCTCTACTAATCCTGGCCTTTCTACTTCATTGTTGCTTGAGACTATGAAGCATATGTTATGCTTCATAGCATAAGGCTATGAAGAAAGATCTCATTTTTTCCATCTCAAAGCAGCAGAAAATACTGTTTGCCTAAACCAGAGGGATATTGTAAGCATTCTTTGTTAAAATAGCCTGTTTTTAAATAATCTAGTTGTAAAAGAGATTGTTAAAACCATTTAAAAAGTAGTGTTTCGTAGGTGTTTAGCAGATAATGTTTATATATTCAACTCATACTGTTAGAGCACTGGTATTTGTTTTACTTTATTGCGTTTTCAGCTGAATAACAACATTTCTTGATTTGAAGTTCCATCGCTCGAATGACCTTTGCTGAATGCTAAATTTTAGATTGCATTTGCATATGAGACACTGCTATTTTGTTAAGTAGGAGACATATTATGAGGATAATCAGTTTATCTTAAGCTGTAATTCTATGTCTAGCAAGGATTCAAATTTCTAGGATGGCTAATGGCTTAGTGAAGTCTGGTAAAACGTCTTTGAGATAAATCCCAGCATAATGAGATCAGTTAGATCTAACTGTAAAATGGAAGGGAAGCTTAATTTTAACTTTCAAATGCACAGTTTGGTGCTTTGCTTTTTATTTTG
Organism: Anseranas semipalmata; assembly: GCA_013399115.1. NCBI lineage: Eukaryota > Metazoa > Chordata > Aves > Anseriformes > Anseranatidae > Anseranas > Anseranas semipalmata. Next base: position 7,657 of record VXAA01006954.1, read on the forward strand.
CAACTTGACAGAGATATATCTGAAATAAGGAGTGCTGGAACTGGATAGATCTTTTGAATATGCATAAACTAAAAAGGGAGAAACTCAACTGAAAAAAAAAAACCTGTAACTGGCTTCATGTAGGGATAGATTTTCTATTCCACAGAAACTAATTTGCCGTCAGTGTAAATTCTCTGGTGAAAGTATGTGCCTACATTGCAGCTACAAAATGCTTGTGACATAGGTTATGTGAGTACTAAAATAGGGTAGGCAGCAAAATAACAGTAACAACAATAATTTAAATCACAGAGATCTACAGTTACATATGCAATCAAGGGCTCCCTGTTAAATTAGGTAACATCTGGTTTCTTGACATTTGGGTTTATATTTTAACAAATGTATTAACAACAGTTTCCACTTTTATTTTTAAATGTGTGCAGGATGTTGTGCTTTTGTTTTTACTATTTTCATGCAGTTACAGTCCTTGTGACAGAAACTGGACAGGCCCCTCTGCAGGATCAAAGCTTCTGTTTAAGCACACAGCATATACAGTGGCAGTGCAAACTTTTTAGGCAGTCCGTATATTTTCATTCTGAACTGCTAAGGGAATAAGAACTTGCCTACGAACAAAAGTATTCCAGAAAAAAAAAAAAAAAAAGCCAATATACTTAAATATGGTGACTTTTCTGAAATTGTCCCTTGTTTTGGAGTCTGACAATGTAAATAATTGTGAATAGCCTTCTCAAGCTTTGGCTTCTGAGACAGCCCAGGAGCTACTATCAATCGTCACTGTCATTTGTGTTTCCTGGTAGTTTTGTCACCTACAATCTACATTAAAATTTAAAATTTCAGGAGGGAGAGAACACCATTTCTGACAGCTCTTTTGAAGTAACTCTGAATAACAGGATCTTGGCAGTTGTAGGAGCTAGCTCACACCGAGCAGAAAGATCCTCAGTTCTCACCATTTTTGAGACTCAACATACAAACAGAGCCACGGACAAGAGACAGAGTGACAGAGGGCACTAGTCAACCCCAAGCACCAAGCTCTCAGAAACTGGCTGTATATGTTAAGGAGGAAAACACAGGAGGCACTGAAGGCAGACATTGAAGGAACGGGGAGAAGCTGATACTACATCTGGAGTCCAAGATCCAGGAGCATTTCTCTCCCTTCTGGTCATCTGCCTAGAGCCCAGCTTTCTCTCTCTTTCTGGAGCAGAGCAAGACAGCAGTAGAAAAGCTTTGTAATATCTGTACCAAGGCAGAGGTTGTCACAAGTACTGTGCTGCAGTCTTGAGGCAGAGGGGAGATCCTGGCTTAGGAAAATAGTACCAAAAACTAGTGCTTCCCCGCATTGTACATTGTACAGATTTTTTTCTTTTTCTTTCTTTTTTTTTTTTGAAATAGCATTTTGTTTCCATGTGTGTTGCATTTAACACAGAGGCACTCAGATAAATAATGGAATTTCACCTCTCTTCTCCCCTCATTTTTGAGGGAGTATTGGATTAGCCAAGTAAAAACCCTTAACTGCAGCAGAAAAAGTAAAAAAGTAAAAAAATATAAAAATAATAAACAGGAAGTGAAAACTGACAGCACTGCTTTCTGCCTGTCTGCGCATGTTTATCTACATCCATACGCTCAAAGCATGCCCAGGAACGATCTTTGGCACTGAAATGAAATTGCCTGTGCTAGTACACCGCTAGAACCTTTCCCAGCCCTCACTCGGCTCTTGTCAGGCACCCCTCCCACAAGCTGCTCGCGTGTGCAGTTTGCACAGGACCGCTCCCTGCCAGTTGGCCCTGGCAGAGCATCACATTTACTGGCATAGATGAAGCGTTCCTATTCCTAACAGCCCAGTCTCCTGGACATGTTCCATACGCTCAGAATACTCCGTAAAACAAGACTTTAGATTATTATCCTGGATTTCCCTAGTTAGATCGATTCTGTCCGATGGGAAATGCCGAAACAGCCTAACCCAATCCTGCGTGGCAACAGGAGGCTCGACAAACGTCATCGGGTGGAAAGCTCTGCCCACAGCAGCGTACAAGCTGACTGAAAAAACGTGCCATTTTGTGGTTACTGGAACTGCCGACAGTGGTCTGTTAGGAGGAGAACTGACTTTCCCGAATCGTGGTGTTCTGTGGAGTGGCATTAGAAGAGCAGGGTGGTTAAAACTTATGTCTATGTTGTAGCAGTTTACAATTAACCAGCTCTGAATGGGGCTTGCTGGAGCATCGCGCTGAATATGAATTCAGGGGGAGCAGCGCTTTTGTGAAGAACGTAAACCCCTCGCTGCCCGCGGCAGGGGTGCAGGCTGCCCACAGCAGCTGCCGGGCCTTAGTCCCCCCGCCTGGGCTCCGCCTAAGGGCAGCGCTCTGCGGCGGCGTCAAGCGCTGGGGTCATTACGCGCCCCGGCT
>VXAA01006954.1:10069-35366 GCA_013399115.1 Anseranas semipalmata
CCGCCCCGCCTATCCGCTCGCGAAGATGGCGGCGCCTACAGGTCGCTTAGCGGCTCGGCGGCTCTTCCTGCCTTGGTGCACTCGCCTCGTGGGAGCGTCCGGCTCGGGGAACCGGGTAGGCAGCGGAGCGGGGGAGGGGAGGGAGTTGCGGGGGGCCCAAGCCCCTCAGCGGCTCCCCTCACTGGTGTTCAGGCTGCCGCAATGGGGGTGGGGGGCTGGAGGCCGCGTGTTGCAGTGCACGCTGGGAGTTGTAGTCGTAGCGGGGGAGCGTGGTGGCGCTGGGACGGCGCCCTGCCGCTGTGCATGGCGGGAGTTGTAGTCTCCGCCCGGCTGAGGGGAAGGCGGGCGGCCGCCCCCTCAGGGGGACGAGCACGGGTGCCGCAGGCCCTTCCCGTGCGGGATGGATTTGCGCAGCCAGGCTGCTGTGCCTGCTCCGTATCGCCCCCCGTGGTGCTGCCCAGCGCGGGTGCGGTGCCTCAGAGCGGGGCAGAGCAGCAGTGACAGTGACCCTCGCCACAGCACAGGCCGGGAGCTGGCTGCCTGGCGAGCTGTGCAGGGATATATGAAAAACATTTTCCCATGAGGCTGGTCAAGCAGAGGACCAGGCTGCCCAGAGAGGCTGTGCGGTTTCTCTCCATCCTGGGAGGTTTTCAAGACCCAAATGGGGAAGGAGAAAAAACAAACAAACAAAAAACCTCCTGAGCAGGTCTGAACCCCTAGCTGCTTCTGCCTTGAGCAGGAGGTTGCACTAGAGACCTCCTGAGGTCCCTTCCAACCTGAATTGTCCTATAATCCTATAATTTGTGACTTCTGAGATCTAGCCTATTGGTAGGGAGGAGAGTGGGTGAGAGCTGGATTTTATACTTTCATGTTTAGGGCAGTCACATAGTTAGGGAAATCTTTACTTAGTACATTTAAAATAATCACTTTTGGAATAGCTTATTGCTCGAAATATTCATTTGGGATATATATTTCCATTTCTTGATGTTGAAAAAGTGCAATGAAGTTCTTTTTTATAACCCTCCCTTCCCTTCTCTTTTCTTATTCTGGATTAATGTGCTTTAGCTGCAAGATTACCACACAAAAAGTGGCAATTTCAATATCTGGCCTTATCCTGAAAAACAGATGACTGTGATTTGCAGTCCTAGACATAGGCTCTTGAATTGGATCTCCCTTCACTTTAGAAAACAGGTACCCAAAACGATTTCAGATGCTAAAGGACATATTCAAGTTCCTGCAGGCTCTTGCTGGCAGACCTGGGAAACGAGTGTGGCTCTCAGGGTGGCTGGCTGATGATAGTAACATGGTTTTCTGCCAGAATGTTTGGTTGGGGGAAAGGAGATGCAGCCTACTCTATTTTCATTGACTTCATTTTTTTTTTTTCTTCCCCTAAGTCGGTTAGTGCATCCCCGAGTGAAGTACTGGTGAATAACTCAATGTAAAAATTCTTTTTTAAATGCATTCTTTAAAATAGATCCCTGAACTTATATTTAAGCTCAGGAATATGTTTTTAGAAGAGCATCCTAGGATATAACTTACAATCAAAGCATGACTGATGCTTTTTTTCTTACAGCGTGTTCATGTGGGAACAGGCAGGTTCAGAGCTTCCAAGGCAGCAGCAGAAGTAGTCTTAAATGTTCCTGAGACTAGGGTGAGTCCTCTGGAAAATGGCCTGCAAGTAGCTTCTGAAGACTCTGGACTTTCAACGTGCACAGTAGGTAACTTGTAAAGGGAATGTTTTTCACAACTTCATATATGTTCGTTTCCTTGTGGAACTAAGTTGGATTCTATCAATGTTTATCAGCAATTATTCTTAAAATATAAGCTGCGAATTTAAGGCTTTCGTAAGTGATTTGTGATTAGATTTTTTGTGAAGATCAAATTTTTTTTTTCTTGAAAACCTGGTTCACTTAAAGAAAAAGCCATTTAAAAGTAGGTCTTGAAAATCTACATGTAGTTTGTCCAGGGAAAAATAGCAAAGCTGCATTATTTGCTGATAAAATGATTTCTTTTTTTCCCCAATGAGGTTGGACTTTGGATTGATGCTGGAAGCAGGTACGAAAATGAGAAGAACAATGGAACTGCTCATTTTCTTGAGCATATGGCTTTCAAGGTGAGTATGAATATTGACTTACAAATTTACAATGAATTTCTACGTCAGCTATCTTTAGAGATCAGCAATGGGAACTGTGTCAGAATTGTCTAAATACAGTTTACAAATCAAGGAGAGAGGGGAAACCAACTTGGACTTTGGTTTCAATTAGAAAATGAAGCTAAATTCCTGTGTAGTTGATACACAACTATACATTAGTAACACAGGTCTAATTTTAACTTGCTTTTAACTTCTTGTAGTATTCTTAGAAGACACACAGCCAACCTTTTGCCAGCTTTTTATTTTCATTTGGGAGCATAGTAGGATTTATATCTGACTTTCAATGTTGGAGAGATTAGTATGCCAGTTTTCATTTCAGAAGACTCTTTCTCTTGGCCTTGACTTTTGCAGACAAGCAGTAGTAATGATAAGCAGGTGAATTCAAGGGTTTAGTTTGACTTTCTTATTGTTTTGTTTCAGGGAACAAAAAAGAGATCTCAGTTAGACCTTGAACTAGAGATTGAGAACATGGGAGCTCATCTGAATGCCTATACATCCCGGGAACAAACAGTGTATTATGCAAAGGCTTTTTCAAAAGATTTACCAAGAGGTAACTCATTTCATTCATCAGAAAAGCAGCAGAGACCAAAATGCTTATCCAGCTCCTGCTGAGGCATAAGAATGATGCTTTTGCAGCCTAACAGTCCCTTCTTTCCTGGGCAAAAAGTCCTTTCCTGCACTTCACAGGAATGTGAGGGTGCAGGTTTGGAAAGAATGTGCCAGCAGTGAAGTTGGTACTTGAAACATTTTTGTCAGCGAGATGCCTTTTGGACTTCTCCCTTTCTGCAGAGCAAGTCTCTTTTAAAGTAAAGTTGTAGCATTTTAGCATCCTTCTAAAGATTTAATTATTTTTTTTAAATTCCAAACTGCAAGTCTTACTAGTAAATCTTGGCTCACCTGGGCTTTGGGGTGGGTTTTACTTATGGAACCAAATTTTTCTGGTAGTCTGAAAATACAATTTCCATTCCCATCTCTATTTTCAATTAGCTGTGGAAATTCTTGCTGACATAATTCAGAACAGTACCCTGGGAGAAGCAGAGATTGAGCGTGAGCGAGGAGTTATACTTCGAGAGATGCAAGAGGTTGAAACCAATTTACAGGAAGTTGTCTTTGATTACCTGCATGCTACAGCCTATCAGAAAACAGCCTTAGGAAGGACGATTTTAGGACCCACTGAAAACATCAAGTATGTCCAAGTCTGTGGCTGTCTTTAATTATGTGGTAACTTTTCTGTATTTAAAAGACCCCTCTGAAAATATAGGGAACAACTGCAGTTTTAATTTTTACCCCGGAAGGTAGACAAAGTTACACTGGATATAACTGTAAGAATTTCCCTATTGCTTTAAGTGTCCTTTATGCAGGCAGGAAGGTGTATGTGAAGTTCACATGCCTACTGCATATCTTCATTATTTGCCATTATTTTCTCCTGTTCGTTGAAAATGCATCTGACACAAAATTAGAAGTGCTCCTTTTTCCCATCAGTCAGGTGTTAGGCATTACCATAAATAAAACTGTGCTTACACTGCTCTTTCAGCCTTTGTTTATACCAGTGCAGACCAGGAGATTGCTAAGTGTGCTGTTTTAAAATTGGCATCAGATCATTACTGGATCCTATCTCCACCCGAGTGCAATCAACAGGGAGCAGAGTTGTAATTCTTATTCCTTACCAGGAAACTGTAAGAGCTTTGAAAGACAAAATGTATGAAGTTCCTATTTCCTGTTTAGGAAGTTGCCCTTATTTTAGCTTTTTGCATCTGTGTACAGCTCTGTGCATTGGCAGAACTTATAATTATTTTGATACTATATTATTCTGTACTTGTATTTCTTCTTCTTGTAATAAACTTTACTGACATGGTAGTGATGTTTCCTTGACTGTTTCCAGATCCATAAACCGTAATGACTTGGTGGAGTACATAACAACACATTACAAAGGACCCAGAATAGTCCTGGCTGCTGCTGGAGGTTAGTATGAGATATTCAGCCTTGATCATGCTTAAAACCATAGTCTTTTAAGTTTCTGGGAACAACATGATGAATTGTCCATTGTTCAGTAGGTCCTGGATGTTCATTGTTATCCCTGCATGTTCAGTTTGCGCCTTCATAGCCTTTTAATTTCTGTTCCCTTTTTCCCTCAGTAAAATTCCAGAAATGTCCTTAAACCAGTAACTAGAAGTGGGTAAGGTCATCGTTCCATGTGGGCATGAAAAGAAGGGCCTAGAAGGAGTTCAGTATGGAAAGGGGAGTAGCAAGAAAAGCAGAGAGGGAGAAATAATGATGAGGCTTGAAATTGAAAGCAAACAGCTTGATTTGGAATACAATCATGATCTTACTCTGCATAACAGGGTGCTGTGAGAAATCTGAAGGCATTAAAGGGAGGGAACCATAAATTACTGCTTGGTTGAGTCTTTAAACTGCATAGCAATTTAAATGAACTGTTTACAGAGTAACATTACAAAGTATCTGAAACATCTTTGTTCAGGGGTCTCTCATGATGAACTACTCGACCTAGCAAAATGCCATTTTGGTAACTTGCCATCTGCTCCAGAAGGAGGACTGCCACCTCTGCCACCTTGTAGCTTCACAGGTAGTGAGGTAAGCAGTTCAGTGGCTTTCTGAGCTGGCCCTTTATCCCCTGTGAGCACATGCTGGCTGCTGAGGAGAGCTTCTCGGTTCCACGCTTAGCAGATTAAAAGGTTTCTTGTCCACATGGAGGGCAACTGGAGTTAGCTGCTTTCCAAAGCAGTACTTACCAGCTTTTCTTGGGCAAGCCTCACTCCCCCCACTTTCTCTGCCTCTTCAGTTCCTGAAGGAATACCTCCCTCACCCCTGCTGCTACTTTCCTTTTATTGCCTTGCCTACACTGTCAGAACACTTCCAACCCACGGGAATCACTAATTCAAAGGGTATGGCAGAGAGCCAAGGTATCTGTGTCCTATACCCAGCTGTATTCAGATTCTGAAAAGTCACCAACTTTCCTTGCTGCTGTTTGTCATAGAATCACTTGTAATGCCCTCTCTATGTACGTGGCATTAGGCTTCCTGTTTGTCAAGTGCTCTGAAATAGCCAGAGCATGACTAATTAAGGCCAGCGTTAACTAAAGTTTCATGCACTTTAATTTCTGGTTCTCTGTGTGCATGCTTTCTGATACAGATGTAATGGAAATGGCTGTCTCAAGATATTTAACTTCCCATGTGCCTTACCGTGTGCAGGTTGCACTACAGCTACTTTCATGTGCTTCCACAGATTCGTATAAGAGATGACAAGATGCCCTTGGCGCACATTGCGATAGCTGTCGAAGCAGCTGGCTGGTCTGACCCAGATACAATCCCCCTTATGGTAGCAAATACTCTGATAGGTAACTGGGATCGTTCCTTCGGAGGAGGCGTGGTGAGTGAACCTGCAAGCACCTTCCTGGTTTTAATGAGGCCGGTGAGAATTGTCTGACTGGGGTGCTGCCAATACGGACCCACTCAAGCACATCTGAGGGCGTTAATATGACTTTGGGACTATTTCTGAAGGTCTTTCATTAATGCAGGATAAGGGAAACCAGTTGGGAGTCTGAAAGAATTTGTTGCCCAAGATTGAAGAATATCTTGGGAAGTGGTTCTAAACCACTAAAATAGAGGTGACTTGAGGTCTGGCAGCCTTCATGGAAAGTGGAATGTTTCGTACCTGTATGTCATCAGAGCATGTGGGTATCTGTAACTTGAACCTGTGTCGCTTTATGATCTGGGCTGTTCCTTGGAAGTGTGAGATTACATGTAGGAAAAGAAACTGTTGAGATGAAGAGCCTGGACTATACTTGACTGCATAGCTTCTGCTGGAGCCTGGGATACTACTGCATGTTCTGTCGTCACTGACATGAAAACAGGAGACTAGTAAGCTTTCAGAAAATTAATGAGATATGTTTTCTCTTGCCTCAGCAGAATTTGTCCAGTAAACTTGCTCAGATTGCCTGCCATGGCAACCTGTGTCATAGTTTCCAGTCCTTCAACACCTGCTACACTGATACAGGGCTGTGGGGACTCTATATGGTCTGTGAGCCATCAACTATACAGGACATGGTGCACTTTGTTCAGAGAGAATGGTAAGCAAACAACTGTTTCTCTAGAATTATTTTCTGTGGACAAATAAACTTTAAAAATAGCAGTTATTTAAAGACAATATTTGTATTTCTCTGCTTAGGCTTGCCTGGGAAAAACAAACACATTTACTTCTAAACTTTGACACTTGAGATGCACAGTCCCAGCAGCCAGTTTCTGGCACCCGTGCTTAGAATGAATAGTTTGGGCTTTAGGTTTGTTTTTTTTCCCCTAGAAGGATGATGTGAACTGTAGTTAATATTAGTAACGCAAGTGACAGGAGTTATAAAAATGTGTGTCAAACCTTTTAGAATATGATTAAGTCAGCATACAGTACCCAAGAACTGCATGTTTGACAACTGAAAGTAAATATTCAGAATAATGAATGAGCATAATGAATGTGCAATTACCTTTAAATACCCTTACTAGTTAACTGTTCTGCAGTTACTGTCCCACATGACATACCAGGTGGTGGTGTTACAGAGAGCTCTAATGAGTACCTAGGAAAATGAAATTATGTAAGGTAGATGAGCTGTTATATGGAATTTTGAAGCCTGGGACTATAGATAATTTCATTCATCTAAGGCCTTAAATCTAAATTGAAAATATATCCATAGGTGCAACTAATACTTGAACCGCAGATGTGATTGGAGACATACGTGTTATTTAAGGGCATTGACTTGAACTGGGTGAAGTTAAAAGAAAACTTGAAACTGAGGAGTTTCTTTAATCAGACAGAGCACTTCTCGTATACCATTATTCTAAGATCTCTGTAAACAACTCATAGGTAAAAATACCAGTTTAGCTGTCTGCTTGCTACAGCTTAGCATCAGGGAAGATGTGAACCATTCTTGTGGTAGAATGGGTTAAGATATCTACTGCAGCCCTCTGTCCGTCTAGTAAAGTCTTTTCTATGAGGTCTTATGTAGTTCATACAGTTCACTATCTTACCAAGAGCCAGGAAGTAATGGATTGCCTTCTGGGCTAATTACCTCTAATTGCTTGGCTCCTATTATCTTACCAACAGCCATTCTCAAGCTAGCAAGTATGGACTGCACGTGGCTCAAAACATTCATTTAATAAAATTAAACGCAGCTCTTCTAGAGGGAAAAACTTGTTCTTAGGCTGAATATGGGTATGCTTCCAAAAAAAACCCTACTCTTAAGCTGCTTCTGTGAATCCTATGGCTTGTTTTCATACCAAGTACCCTTATCAGCTCTGTCTATAGAAAAGATGTGCGTGAGTAGCTGTATTCATTGCCTGTGGTCAAGAGGTACACAACCATCTTGTGTGCTACAGGCTAGCGTTATTTAATGCTTTTGGATTTAAACTGTTTTTCAGGATAAGACTTTGCACAAGCATTACAGAAAATGAAGTAGCTCGAGCAAAAAATCTTCTAAAGACAAATATGCTGCTACAACTTGATGGTGAGACCTAGAGAGCTTTTGGTTCTTACTGCAAGCATATACTGATAACTGAAGTGTAATTTCCCCTGCTTTAGGCTCCACCCCAATCTGTGAAGACATTGGAAGACAAATGCTGTGTTATAAGCGCAGAATCCCAATTCCAGAACTTGAAGCAAGAATTGAAGTAAGTGGCACTCCTGTTGTAAATTTTTAATTGGGCCCTTACTGTAGTAATTTAATTTCTTAATTGCTCTAGGAAGTAACAGCACAGAGTTTAGACTGTTTCCAACAGAGAAAACTAACTGTTCTGTCACCTGTTCCTCTGGATTATACAAAAGAAATTAAGAACACCGACTGTTAATACTTTTTTTAGACAGGGTTGGTAACAAAATATGTCTCTCTAACCCTTTTAGGCTATTGATGCACAGACCATTAGAGAAGTTTGCACAAAGTACATCTATGATAAGCATCCTGCAGTTGCTGCCGTGGGTATGTTGCATAAGTTCACCTCTTCTAACTCCTCCACACCCTTTCTTATCAGTTTTTCATATGTCATGGTCAACTTTCTTTAAATTCCAGGTCCAATTGAACAACTTCCAGAGTATAACAAGATCTGCAGTGGCATGTATTGGCGTCGCGAGTAGTGAATAACAAGAACTTTCAGTATGTTTGAGCTTTAAAAGAAAAAAAAAAAACCCACTGCTTTTGACTTGGAAAAATGCATTTGAGAAGATTAAAACTCAAGCACCAACCATAGTCCTGTGTATCTGTATAATTAAGGAGGGAATGAAAACATGTATAGTATTTGCATTTTTATTATAAAACAAAGATTGTCAGTAAAAGTCATTTCTTGACTTTAGTAGCATTCATCACTTGTTCTTGAGCAGCTTTCTTTGCCTTGACCATTTCAACAAGTTCCTGGAGAGTTAGAGGGGAAAAAAAAAACAAAAACAAAACTTATTTAAATGTGTACCTTAAGTATGCTGTGGTTTGAGCACGTGTAGTCAACCTGCAACACTGTACTAGCTCTCAACATAGTGAGGAATCTAGACAGTTCAATACCAGAAAACAATTTCTCCTAGAAACAAATAAATTAATACTGACATAGTGTTGAAGATCAATGCTCATCTACTTCCCCTGTAATACAAAAAGGAATACAAGGAGGGCTAGGGATAGGACTTCACACTCTCCAAGAACTTCTTGTAAAATTTTAAGACAAATTTCAAGAGGCAGACTTCTTCCCAGCTTCCAGTTTCACTACTTAAACTGAAGAAAACCTAGTCCTTACTGCTCTTTTCAGGTTAACAAAAAAAAAAAAAAAAATCTCCATGAAGCACCATCTTCTCCTAGTTTGCTGTTGTCAGTTACTGTCTTGGGGAGGGATAGGAAAAGTAAAAGCAATGGATTCTAACAAGACGTGGGTTAATTACAATCCTAGAAGGAGGTAAGAAAACCTTACCTTATATCGCTTCATGCAGTCTTTTTTTGACCGGCCTGGGACAGCTGCTGCTATTTTCTCCCATCTTTCAGCAGTATTTACTGGATAAGTCTTCAATGCTTGTTCTAAAAGCTTTTGTTCTTCTGTAGTCCAAGGGGATGAATCTAAAGGTGATCCTGTTTTCAAAATCAAAAGTGACAGTAAAAAAAAATATATCTTGAGATAATTGTAAGAACATACAATGAAAAATATAGTTGATTTTAAGTCCTTGCAGTTCTGTGATACAACTGATTTGATTTAAGGGCTATCTAGTACTAAAACCTGGGAAAAAAAATAACACTGAAACGGACTGGCCAAGTGGCACATGGGATCATTAAATATAGCACTGAGACTCTGGAAGGTAACATCTTTTGTTGTCAGCCAGGTATTAGATAACCAGTTGTCAGATAACTATAGCTGTCCTGTGAAACCACACCCTTAGGGCAGCAATGTTATCCCCGTTTGTATTTCAGTGAGGAAACAGCCTGCTGCAAGACTCTGGAAAGTCTGATGGGAGGTGTTTGGGGTTTAAAAGGAAAGCAAAGCTTAACTGTAGGATGATCCTATATCTCAAGCGCATCCCCTCAGGCCTGCTCTTGCCTGAAAACGTAGCATCCTCTGAGGAACAGGTGATCTTGGCATCAGACAACCTATTGACTCCCCAGGAAGCATTCCAAACTGTCACTGACTGTTTAGTTAACCTTGGTTTGTACTAAATGTACCAGAAACCCTCAAATAAATCTGGTAACTGAGCTAGCACCACCTTCTTATGCACTAGTTAAGTTTGTAGGCAAGTTCTAGATTACTTTCTTACTAAGATGCATGGTGGAGACAACTCTGCAAGAAGAGCTTCCTTTTCACCTTTACCTTCAAATCGTTCCGAGGGGGCAGCACTGTCCATCTGAGGCACCACACCATGTTCCTTTTTAAATTTGTCAAATGCTTTCTTGTTTATATCATCTTTTTGATGAGGGTCTATTAGGAACAGACATTGAACAGAATAGTTATTGCAACAAAATTAAAGCCAGATGTAATAATAAAAACAGTGTGTAGCAGATTTTTTAAGTTAATAGACACAGAATCAAAAAAAAAAAAAGCCCCCAACTCATACTTCCTTTAAAATGATGGTAAAGAGGTTGGTAGGTAAAAAGGGTTCGGGGTCCAATATACTTTGCTGAAAGTGTCTTTCCAACTCCTGTGTTGCTTTATACTGCTCAAATGAATACTTCCTCCACACAAACTTAAGTCTGAATGTGCTGCTTCACAAAGATGAAAAGGGATTATTCTCATGTAAGGGCTGTGGCACAAATCTCCTGCATTACTCAGGCTGCCAGTGTGCCAGAGGGGCAGTCAGGAACATTGTGGAGAGTCTGGATCTTCCTTGTACAGGTATGTGGTTTGGTATAGAGAAACAACTTTAAAACTGTTTTTTCTATGGCATCATGTTACGATTTTCCTTGAAAACATACTCACGAGTCTCTTCTCAGTATTCCAGCTCTCTAGCCTATATTTACTAGAAGAGGAGATGAACCACATTAATTTAGCTGTCTGACTCTGGTGCCGAATCCCATTCATCTTTTTAAAGCACCTCTATAGATTCATCAATTCCATTTACTCTAGATGTGTTCCTTAGCAGGGAGCTTTTTCAGAGGACAGTTTTGCTTGCTCTGAGTATAAAGGAGCCTAGGTAATGAATAGGGCCTAGACATTTACACATGCATGAAGTTAGATTAAAAGAATTTCTGAGATTCACTCATGAGGTAGAGACCTATGTGATAGCTATTAGGCTGAAACTACTGAGTTACAGAAATGGTCCTCTAAATTTTCCACCTGAACTACATTTCTTTTTGGGATATACAGAGCATTTTCTTACAACAGAAACACAACACTGTTCAAAGAAAATCAAGCTGTGTAGAAGCATGCAGACCATCTTAATACAAAAATAAGCTAATAAAGATACCAAGCTTCTGGAGGCTCTTTGCTTTATTGATGACATCTTTTGCTGTTCGTTTTATTCCAGTAGTAGAGTGCAAGTTCATGTAATTGGCAATAACTTCCCACCTGAAGCAAGGATATAAAGGGGAAAAAACAGCACATTACATAGTAGCTTATCTTCATACAAGCTACAACCAGGCTATGGTACACAGCTGAACACATTTATACCAACTCCTAAGTAAGTTTAATCATAGTTAAATACATGAGAACTCTCACAGGAACTACTGTGGAAAGCTTTTAGTCACTAAATGCTAAGTTTCCCTTAAGAATTCAGTCAGCTTGGGTGAGATTCTTGGCTTCTCATACAGAAAAGGTATGAGGGTTGAATGGAGGTGTGTAAGTGCAAAACTCTAATCCTCAAAACTCTGCCCAGCTATTGCTTACCTGAATTCCCTAAACAACTCCAATATTAAATACTGCAACTGCACTGCAAGGCCTGAGGTGTTACTAACCCTGTTTTTCCTACTGCCCCTCAAAAGAGTGCCTGAACACCAGATAAAGGGGATTCAGCAGGAGAGAACTGGAACACCCCCAGCCCCAGAATTATTCCTAGTGCATTCTTAGAAAATTGAGGGGAAGATTTACACCTGATCAGACTAGGGGATCACATATCTAGGCCTATGTTCTTCATGAGTACTCTAGACTGCTGAGCTGCAGTGCAGAAACAAGTACTGGTACCATCTCTATCACCTCCATAAAGAGTATGACAGCTTGTTTTTTTAAAAGTAGTCATCCAAATCTTGTAATAGAGGCTTTAAATCTGTGAATCTAAGCGAAAGAAGGTGTTTCAGTCCTGGGGAAGAACAGGATTTAAGGCATGCTCCTGTCCTTGATACTTATTAGTAAGCTGATCACCAGTGCTGCTTTCAGGGAATCCTAGCCTTTCCTTTTTTTCCTGGCTGTCTCTGAAAGAGAGAAGAGGCACTGAACTCTCCTCCATGTTTTCCTCCTAACATGTAGAAGAGAATTCAGCCTCACGTTCATTGGGGAGCTACTGCAAGTAGCTTGCGTTCCCATCCAGCTGGATCATGGTCACTGCTCCAGTTTTGTTCTGTGCTTTAATGACTAGAGAGCCTGTAACAAGCCCTGTGCAAACATGCACCTAGGCACAATCTTGCTGATAGACTGAGGCCCAAGTTTAGGGGTGAAACAACATAATAGGGCCACAAATAACTCCCAACACACGTACAGCACAGTACTAACAGAAGAGAAACCACAGGCTGCTCAACAGTCAAGGAAAAGGAGGAAATTTAAAGAGTCCTTATATTGACATCATACTTAAGATGGTCTGAAAATAAGTTGTATTATGCTTGTTATTTAATTCAAAATTGTTACTACGGCTTTTAATAGCAAAAACAAGAAGTACCTTGAATTCGTCCCTGCTGGGAAGAGGTTCACAGCTTTAATTAACAACTGTAAATCATCTTCTGGCCAGTTTTTGCTCCCCCCTCCACCACCAGTGGTTGACTTCTCTGAACTCTTTGTTGCTTGGCGCATACGAGCCTCTGCCTCTTCTTTCTCTCGCCTTATTTGTTCATTTATTTCTTCTATCTGAAGGATTGTAAATGAGCATTTTTATTTAATAAAAAAAGCATTTTATGTTGACAAAATCCACTCTGTCTGGAATTGCTTTGAGCCTTGAATTTTGCATAGTTTCTGTTCTTCACATTATACATAAGGAAATAGAGCTTATCTGCTCCAGTACTGTCTCCCTCCATCATGTGTGTAAATTTGACCACCCCACGTTAGCCACTACAGTAGAAATCCATCACAAGTTCACTAGGAAATTAAACAAATGTTCCCAGGATTAAGGCAAGACTTCTGAATATAATGGGAATGTCCAGGCTAATATCTGACACCAAGGGACAGATCCACAAAAGGACAGTAGAGGTAGGATTTTTCTTTTGTAAAAGAACAGGTTTAGAGTGCCCTCCTTCCCCTCTACATAATTGCTACCCATCACTGGGGAAAACTAAATTCCTCTGCTGTTTCTGTATACTATACAAATAGTGGGATTTGAGTCCTTTACTAATTAAAAAATGCATAAACTTTCCTCAGCTGGCACTGGTTATTTCACCAGCCACGAACTGCACTACGTATAATGTGGAAACCAAATCTGCCTGCGGACTCTGAAACTCAGATCTGTACGTTTAGCAGGCACGATTCCACAGCAGCTATGTTCTATCTTACTTAGATTCAGTCATATACATCTCACAAATAAAATTATTGTTAATTTGATTTGACACTCAGCATAATTACCTGTTTTACTACAGCCGCCTTTCCTCCTTCCCTTGTTGTGGATGTAAGTGCTTCATTCAAGCATTGCAGACTAAAAATAAATTATTAAGTTACAACGCATAGCTAGTAGAAAGATGGGTATCAAAACGAGCAGAAATCAGGAGCAGGAAAACTTACCTTGCTAGCTCAAGACGATCACAAAGCTTTTCCACCTCCTCCATCATTTTAACACAATCTGCCTCATTATCAGAAAAGTAATTCCAGTTCTGGAAGCAGAAATACATGTTCTGCAAAGTTCTTGAACTTTATTGTCCTTCAGACAAAAGCTTCGCACACAGCATTCTTTAGCCATCGCTGTGTTTGGGCCTATTTGGTCAGCTTTACTCATAACTCAAAACTGTATATGTGTTTTAGCATTTAGTAACCCCACTTTCCATACCCATCTCTGACCATAACAACAAGCATGTGATAAGGTCTGATCTAAGCAAGCATATTTTCACTGATGTAACCTGTATTTCACTATAGTAACATTTAAATACCTTGCATGTTGTTCTCAATTTTTGCCTTTCTTTCTTGATTGCTTTTTTCTGTATCTCTTTTTCCTTTTTTGCTACTAATGCTTGTTGCCTAAATTCTTCTTCCTCTTTTTCTTTTGCTAACCGCGCTGCTTCTAATTCTGCTTGTCTTTGCTGCAATCAAAAGAAAAAAAAAACAAAACACACACAAAAAAATCCAAAGTCACATTGTTATAAGGTCATTCAGTATTAAAATTTGCTGTTTCCATTTTTTGGAAGTAGAGCAATACATTAATGTTTGTTTTTCCAAGAACTTTGAGGGAAGGGGTGAAACACGCCAGTTGGCATTTATTCAAATACTCACTATGAGGATCCCTAGTCTGTAAATCCTGGCCTCCTTTACAATGAAGATTATAAAACACTGTGAAATTTCCCATGCCTACCGCAAGAGTATAAGCTTGGAAAAATGCAGTTGTCCAGCATTTCTCCTGCAGCACTGTTAATATATACCTTGCAGTACTCCAGTGTTGTCTTTGAAGCTACTTTTTAGCACCCTACATTTCCCAAGCCCTTCACTCCTCATACTGTTTCCAGAGACATATTTTCCAAACTGTTAATATTAATCAAGTATGTAATAGTACGTCAAAGTGTTTCATGCCAATCAACCATTCACAGACCATATCCACAAGGCAAACAGCTATATCCATTTTATGAAAGAGGAAGTGTATGCAACAACAAAACTCAGTTTTCAAGGTTTTTTGTTTCAGATCTGTGCTCTTTGTTTTCATCTCTTTCTCAAAAGGCTGTCAGCCTTGTGCTGCCTGTTACATAGGGATCAAAGACAACGCATCTGTAAATCCCAATATAACTTTAACAGTAATTTTCTGACACATCTAGAAGCTGAAGTTGTGGATCAGGTGTCAATGAACCAGAGTTTTTCAACCCAAATAAACCAAGTAGTTAACTTACTTTTTCTTTTGCCTCTTGTTCTTTTCGTTTTGCTTCTACCTTTGCTTTCTTCTCTGCTTCTTTCTTTGCCTTTTCTTCCTCCTTAAATTTCTTTATCCTGGGATCACAGCTGTATGCATTGTCTGGCAGAGGAAAGGACACATCACGTACAAAAGAAAAACAAGGGTTTTTCACTGTTAGCTAACAAATCTTTTTACAAGAACAGTTTGTATGCTCACCAACAAGCGTCCTAATTCTGTTCATTTCTTCTTTTTTTCTCAGCGCTCTGGCAGCCCTGTTCTGCTTTTCAATCCACCTCCTTTCATCTCGACTAAAAAGGGAGAGCATAGTTAGTTCAGCACTAATACTCTACAGTGTCAGTAACTGTTAGAAATTCAGCAACAAATATTTAAAAAGAGTTTCCCCACACAGATGTCTTCTGTGAATACTTCAAAAATAAGCTTCAAAAAATGAAGTTCCAGGCCCCACACTGATGTCCAAACTGCTAAGCAGTTAAACAATCAAACAAACCTTCAAAACACCTGACAAAACAAGTGTCTCATCTGTCATTACAGGGAATGGGCATCATGGACTCTGTTTCCAAAATGCAATCCATTTGCTGACCTAACATTAAGCCTAAGCAAAACAACTGAAATGCTGGTATACGGTTTAATTAAAGGGCAGCAGTATAATTAATACCAATTATCACGATTTCACAGAAAATAGGTCACATCAAGTAAACGTATGTGCATGGAATTAACACTTTCCATGAAGTACTGTAATACTCTGGTGAAATCATGCTACAATACAGCTCAGGTGAAATAGATTAAAACTTAGCTGACTAAATCTGGAAATATTTGTCAGTGCTGTCAAGAAAAAGGCAAATTTTTAGTGGCATCTATATCCTCATCCACACAACCAAATGCAGAACAATATGCTTCAGAGCAGAGAAAACAATTCCCATAACAGAGTAGGGGACTCAGACTGGATGATTAGAACAGATGAGCAACATAACCTTTGGCAAGAAGGGATGACAAGAATCACGACCATTTGAACAGAAGAGCAGGAAGCTGAAATGTAGTTCTCTTAAGTACAGCATTCTACGTACCCTTTGTCTAAACATTTTTAAAGAGGACACTAAATGACAGGAGTAAGTACAAAAGAGAGCTATGCAAATAATTCAAGAGCCTTCCAGTAAGAAGCCTAGAAATTAATCTCTTTAATTTATCAAAAATACAACTGATATGGAATTGATTACAGCGCCTTCACAGAACCTTCACAGGAAAAGAGAACACGGGGTCCAGAGAGGCTCAGAAAATTTAAGAGCAGAAAAAGGAATTAGAGAAATAAATGCCCAGCTAGAGCCTAAATATGGCACACTTTTTAGATACAAAGTTGGCTAAACACTGAACCTAACTACAAAATTGGTTTCTATTCGAACTTGGAAAAAGTGGTTTATATAATGCAAGCTATGGTGATACGAGGATGAGCGAGAAAAAGGTTGTGTCCTGTGAAATATGGGTTAGACTAAATGATTCAGTGCTTTATTTTAATTTAAATGTTCTGTGTTTATAAGGATAAAAATAGAATGTATTTTCCAACAGCAACATTGTCCGAGTAATTCAGCTACTATCACTACATCAAGAAATATGCAATTTTTATTAATATCAAGACATCAGAGCTAATCCTTCTATATTCCAGAAAGTATCACTTGTCGCAGCATAGTTTACCACCGATTTTCAGAAAGAAATGATACCTGCTCACTCATCTACTCTGTTCCGGGTCTAGGTTCAACCTGCATCTGGGGCTTGCTGGAATTACAAGCCTGAACTTAAGTGAACACACAGGAGAGGCTTTATAACCACAAACTGTTTTTACAAACCAATTTCAAAGCACCTTAGAAACACCTCAAGAACTACTTCCATTACAAAAAAAAATTAAAAAGAGCCAGAAGCCCAAAGTCCAGTTCAAGTCTGTGACTGACTACTAAGCTGGGACAGTGTGTTCCATCTCTTAGTTTCCTTCTTCTGTCTTACAGTNCTAAATAGGAAAACTCTCTCCAGGAATCAAAATTATACCTAAATTAAATACAAAAATAACAAGAATGAATGAAAAAAAAAAATTAAAAAGAGCCAGAAGCCCAAAGTCCAGTTCAAGTCTGTGACTGACTACTAAGCTGGGACAGTGGTGTTCCATCTCTTAGTTTCTTCTTCTGTCTTACAGTCGGATATACCAAGATTTAACATCTTGCCATTAGTCTCTCAGTCTCCAGTCAAATTTCTTTTTACTTACATACCATTCAGCTTTTTCTTTTTCTTCTTCATCTAAATAGGAAAACTCTCTCCAGGAATCAAAATTATACCTAAATTAAATACAAAAATAACAAGAATGAATGAAAAAAAAAAAGAAAAGAAAAAAGAAAACAGCAGAACTATTACAAATAATCTACCTTCTTAAATAGTAGGGTTTTCTAAGCAATGACACTGTTATTTACAATTTATAATACATCATTTACAACTATACTGTACCTACAATGATTCCGCTGTGTTGTCAATACTACTGAAACTAGGAATTCACATCTCTGTAGGACCACCAACTTTACAGTGCAGTTGTCCAATCTCCCACTATAGGCAGTGAAGATACAATGCAGTCTGCAGAGTTTAGAAATTCTTTTAATCTTTATTTACACATCCACATTTAGCAGATGAGTCAAGCCATAAACTATCGACTTTATTGGACTAGACAGACCTCCCTTCACTAGGGGAGCTTAAATACCTAGTAGACACCTCCACTGAAAACACAAGGTAAGTGAAATGAACTCCACTCCTAGTCTGTGAGGCAACTCAATTCACAGCCATTCTGGCCAAGCACTGTCCAAAACTCCAGCTGTAACTGTGAATTTACAATGCGGATGTGTCAGCTAGAAGAAATCCAGCACAGTTTGTGGAAGGCACCAAACAGCCGTGAGGCAATTTTGTGACATTATGCAGTCAGAACAGACCACAGCCAACAATCTACATACAAAAGGGTCTGCAAACCCTTCATATTGCACACCTTGAATACTGGGAATAGCAACTGAAGTCATCACCTAACTTACCAAAATGAATAGAATGCGTCTACCTCTTCAAATGAAGAGTTCATGTCCCCAAGTTTAGGAACATTTTTCTTATTTGACCACCTGAAAATAAATCGATATATTCAAGAAATAATATAGACGAAATCTTACTTCATAAAACAGCATGCATTAAGTACAGAATCCAAATACCAAATCAGACTTTCCCTCCCACCAACAAAGAAGGGCATCAGGAAAGAGGAAAAAAACAGGATCATTTGTTCTAAATATGCTCCCAGTTGTGCCTTTTGGGGGGAGCTCCCCCAGAAAAGCAAACTCCTCCTTCCCAAGCTTGGCGCGCATACAAGGAGATCTGAAGGAACACGAGCTATCTACAGACACTAGTAACAGGGCCTCATTTCTCCACACACACACACTCCTGGTAGAGGAGCTTACAGAAAGTGAACAAAAGGTGCTCTGTGAGTAACTCAGCTCAGTGGTAGGCTATATTAAGCTTCCCACATATTCTAACAGAGTATGAGAGAACAATGCACACTCTGCCTCCATTCCATTTCTTTCCTACAAACAGGGAACTATTCCATAGGCTCTAGAATTTCTTATTCCATGACACAGCATCCACTTCCAAGCAGAGAAGGGAACAACCCATCTGACAACCACAGAACCAGGTCTGAATCTCAGGAATACTTGCTAAGAGATTTAATAAATCTACTTAAAATAGGCAATGGATTGTTCAGAATGCATTGTAAAGAGCCTCACACAATAAAACACTTTTGCATATAGGTAAAAAGTGAAATAAACCAAATCTAGACGTATATTGTGACAGCCTTAATACAAAGTTAATTGGAAAGCATGAATAAATCGTAGAAAAACGTCACACACTGTACAAGAGAGAACCACCAAATATTGACAGTTACATGTATCTTCTCTTTTAACAACCTAAACTGTGAACATAACTATTGTGTTCCATAAATGTCTGACCCTCACAAGAAAATCATAAAAGGAATTTTTAGTCAGTAACATACACATGCTTGGTATAGTAAATAATTTAAGATGAAACAGTGTGTTGTACAAAAAGGACAATATGTAATACAGAGCTGAGAACAGACTTTTTTATTTTTATTTTTTTCTAAATCTCATGGGTCAAACTCAATGCCACCAGTGTGACAGTTCAGATTATTTTAAAAAGAAATTATTGAGAATGTTTTATTTTGGTTGTATTAAACTTCTACCATACTAATGCATTTCCCAACATCCCTTAAATATCACACCTGTTACACAAATCCAGAAAAGTCTGCAAATGCTGATTCTCCAGCTCAGCAAAGGCAGTCTGACATGGCTTACCTTGCATTTCTCTCAAAAACTGGTGAAAAAACTTCAAAGAAGTTTTCTTTTGCTTCACTTTTGGAAGGTACAGAGTTATCAAAAGTAGGATCTATGCTGTTAAATGCTCGTCGTTTCACAGTGTCAGACAGTATTTCATAAGCTGAAAAAAATTACCAGACATCAAACATGATACTAAAATGAGTCTTCCCTGCAAAGTCGGAATCTTAACAGAAAAGGCTCTAAATGTTTAAAGAGGTGCTCTCAGATCTGTGTTTGATTTATCAGTTCTGTACAGCTTTATATTTAATTATTTTTGTCACATCTCAACTAGCATTGCTGGCATTTCCTGCTAAACGAAGTAGGAAGAAAATGTTTATGAAAAACAACACGTTTAGCTATTAGAATGTATCACATCATATCTATTTAAAATAAGCCTACAGCAGTAAATTCAGTTCAGTCACTGGTAGCTTGGGCATGATATCTTCAGGCTTTTATCTTGCACCAAATCCTTGCAGAAAAATTGACAGAACAGTCTACTAAGACAGGCATGGAGTAAAAACAGTCCCTCAGTTAATATGATGCAGAACTGGCAAGAACAGGGGCCATTCATTATAATTTTTGCAGCTCATGATGAACTTGTAGTGAGATTTTGAAACAGCATAAAACACCACATAGCTATCAGCCAGAGCATACACACTGTCCTACTTCTCCTACTCTCCCCATCTGCAGATGGGGAACATCACATTACTGAACCTTATAACCTGGAAATCACATTCTGTAGCTTCAGTAAACTCTCATTTTTCTTCCTCAAGGAAGCATGGAATTACTTAGTCTGTCAGACCTACACTACTTACTATTCTTCAATAGGAATAAGAATTCAAAGGAACCAAATTCATATTGCAATCATTTGTAGGCTTCTCTGACTGCCTCCCTGGACAGAGAATGCTGCACTGTGAAGGTCGCATCTAGAAAGTGATAAGCTGGAGACCTTGGTGCTTCCTGGTTCTGTAAACTGATCTCACTGCACGTTAATAGAGAAAGGAACGAATGCAAGGAACCAACAATAAGCTGTTGCGTGCCAACCTTCTCTTCCCTCTGGGTAAGGGACTTCACTCTGCCAATACTCTACATGACAGCAGTTATCCTCTACATTACAAGCCAGGAGCTTCAATAACCCTCATACCATTTTCCTAATGCAAGAAATTCTGCACATATCCATTGGTTCCTCCTCCACTTGAGACATCACTTTTATACCGATCTCCAATTCTACTCCCACATACTCAGTTCCCCTAGTACTGCATCTCCCACTCCTTCCTTTGCCATACCCAGCTCTGAATCCCACCTATGCACTCCTGCCTTTCCAAGTTTCTTCTCTCTATTCTGTTAACACTGTCTCCTGCTCCAGATTTCCCTCACCTACCACTGCATTTCCTTCCTCCAAGGTACTGCTTGGAAGCATCACTCATCTTCCATGCCACTTCATGCTTTCCTTTCTGTTTGTTCTTAAACTTAGACTGCAAGGTGTTAAGGGGAAATATATTTTACTCCTTGCATGCAGATCATAGAGCATATTCCTGAACTCAGCTACAAGGTGATATTACAAACATCTGCCAGTTTCCAACAGGACTGAAACTATGGAAAAAACCTTCGTTGGGCTAACTAGGCAGCAGCAGAACTTTATTTGCCTGCAATTCTATGTTGCAGGAAGATCTTAATTTCCCTATGAAGTTAGCTTTCCCAATGCTGTCATAAACGTCGGTAAATAATTAGAACAGGTGGGAAACAGGTTTTCCCACTAATCTACAGATGTTAGGATTTTTTTTTCTATTTCATATTGGAACAAAGTCACAATTCCTTTGATCTCTGTGAACATGATCTCAAAAACTTTTAAGTCTGGTTTCAATCAGTTGTTGTGCTTATTTTTAAAAGTTTTAGTACAACTCTGAAGAAGGCCGAAAACATTGTTAGCTTGTCTAACGTAACGTTTTCTATCATTTTAACTAGCACTGAAAGACATCACTCAGAATAAGAAAGTTTAGAACACACAGATTCCAAGAGCTTTCCCCCCTACCTCCACAGACCTTATTGAGTCAAAAATTTTGTTTAAAAAATAAAACTGTTTTTAGAGGTACAAGCCTGGTTACACCTAGAATACCCCCAAGTTTCTGCAATTAGCCACCAGTGGTTTTCTAGGTCACTACAGGCAAGAATGAAATGTTATTCAATTGAGTTCACTAGGTCATCTGTGGGCAAAAGTGAGCAGCTGAGGAAACTGATATCCTAGATCAAATCAACAGATGCTCTATTGGCAGAGTAAGTGCATTAGTATTCAGATTTTCCAATTGCTGTTGGTGTCTTACAGGAATTACTTTACAGCATACCAGTTTATTTCAGGTATGTGGCAACCTCTAGTGGTTCATTTTTGCATACACTTCTACAAGTGTTCACATTTTGTGAACATAAAAGTATTTTGCTTTATCACCAACTGGCATGGCAGACAAATGTCGATCAGCTGCAACCCCGTACTGCTTCCACCCAAAGGGAAGTTACATTTACGTTACCTCTGTTTATTGAAGCAGTTTGCTAAAACAGGAAAGAACTTCTTCAGCTTTGTACAGTTCTTTAAAAGTGGCAACAATGACAAACCTAATAAAGCACTACAAATATGTTTCAGATTATCAAGCAGATTGAGAGACTATCTAATAAAATAAGTCAACTACTTACCTTTAGTTATACATGTAAAATAATCATTATCACCTTCTCCTATTTGCTCCCCTGCAGCTTTTCGCTTGTCTGGATGATGTTTCAAAACCATGGACTTATCTAGCAAATAGATGCAAAACATTTAGAAATACTTCATCACCAACACTTTGTAGTTTGCAAGAAATAAATTATATTAATTCCAATGGTCATTTCTCTAATTAGGTACTTTTTTTTTTTTTAAAACCATCAGGAAGAAAACAGATATGAGTAAATGAACTTTCTTTGATTTAACACTGTTGCCAGAATTAAAACTCTTTTGTCTTTGCTGGGACACAAAACAACCTCAACTCAGAAACTGTCTTTCACCTTCATCAGCTGAAGAAGCACTGATTTTCCAGGACTTATTCTAATATTATGCACAGCAAAGTACTTCAGTGACTACAGATGTGCAGTTAGCTTCAAAAAGCATAATGCAGTTTCAGGACCTTAATTGTGTAAGACTGTACAATTTCCTGTGCAATCAAACTAGAAAAAAATAATATAAATGTAGTTATTTCTAATCAAAAGCAAAGTAGTTCAGATAAAATAAAAATTGTATTCAATTCCTTTACTCAAGTTCTAAACACAGTCCACGATGAAATTTTGCAAGTGAACTACTACCACGAGCCTGTGAAGACTGCTGCACATACCCATGGATAAAACTAAGCACACACACATGACCTTGTGGTCAAGTTCTCTCCCTACTTAGGCCTTAAATCCTAACAGATAACTAACACATACAGAGTATAGAAGTTGCTGAGAGAGAAAGAGAGAGAGAGAGACAGTGAGATGCCCCAGTCCTTGCTCAACAACATTAGCGAGGCCACTAATCGACAGAATAGCTGCTGCTCCATGGGGTATTCACACAGGATCCACAGTGGCACCGCTAAGTACTCCAATATATGATCACGTACCAGAAACAACATAATTTCCTGGGCAACTCGGTAATTTGCTAAGTGTGCTCTCTTAGCCAGCTCCAAACACAAGGTAATACAATCAAGCTATAAGTGAAAAATGATTTTTATTTATGTGCTCTCGGTTACCACACACAGTTGCTTGCCATGGCTTTGCTAGAAGGCGACAGGCTGGTACACTGCCCTAACTCAGTCAAACAACTCCAAAGGAACCATTCTTCCACCCATTTGCAAGCAACTTAACCTTCATCTGTGGTTTAACTGGGGACAGTAATTCTACTCATACAAGTACAGTTTTCTGTGCAACTGTTTACAAGATCAGCTCACAAAACCATTAGCTTATTTAATAAAGCCTATTTATCGGTCTTCAACTCAAATCTTCTTCAACTAAATATCTGCAAAATCAACTCTTGGTCACGTTGCTTTCTAGAAATACAAGTTCTGAAGCCTGACATGATGTTTCTTGGTATGCAAGTACCATAAAATACCCCTGTGCACCTGAGTGCACTTCTGAATTATATTTCATGATTTAAGACACAGGCCCATGATATCATTAAGGAGCACACTGGCGCTTCCAAGTTCTATTGTTTAAGTAGCTGAAACGCCAAGGAAACGTAACCTCACAAGACAACAGCTTTAATGGCTTGATAATATCCACAAGATTCAGCAACGGGAACTCCACACTTTCCACATGGCCAAATGGCCAAAGAAGAGCAAAACTGAGCTTCTTGGTGATCTAAGTAACTTTTAGTACAATATTTGAATACATGAAAATTTAAAAGCTACTGCTCCACTCACATGAAATGTTCAGCCTACCACTCAGGATGATAAAAGCAGTGTACTTCTTAAACATTCACTAGTATTAATACGGCAGTTAACAACTGTAAGGTAAACAACTTCAAGGTAACAACATTGATGACATTTTTGAGTTTACTAGCTTTAGGCCTGTGGATTTCAGAACTGTGATTTGAGTTTAAAGGCTGGTAAACAACACAAATCAAAAAGCAGGCATTTTTAGGCCTGTGAAAATAGAAAAAATCTTGTTTGTGACATGTATGTATTTAAATGTGGAAAATGGTCCTATACATCTGAAAGAAAGGTATGCTTATGAAGGAAAGGTACTTACGAGCTGCTTTGATTTGTTTCTGAGTAGCCCTGTATCGTATATTCCCTAGCCCAAGAACTGCATAATGGTCTTGATTCTGAGGAAGAAAAAAAAAGAGCTCTAATAAACACTGATATACGTGACCTAAAAAGCCACAACACATGTAGAAGAACAGTTTTTGTCTCATCTTTTAAAAGCAAGAGGCAGAATTCTCCTCTCTCTCAATAAACATTAAAAAAAAAAACAACACAGGAACAATTCTTTTAGAAGCTGTTATAGAAATTCCAGCACCTCAATCCAAGTTGGATTTAAGTATTAGATCCTAGAAAGCTAAACTAATGGAGAACTGAATTGCTCTCTTAATAATAAGAGCACTAATGTAACTCCGGAATACAGCTGAAGACTAAGATCCTACTGAGAGCTCCTGATGTGCTCTTGAGTTTGCCCTCATCAATTAATTATGTGTGGAAAACACAAAACCAGGTATAATGCTGATGGACACAGAGCGATTCAGATGGGGTGAGGGGGGGGATCATTAGCAGCTGGGACTGGCAGGTAACTTTGCCAGACTTCCAGCAAAAAAATAATTAATACTGTCTCTATCAACAGAATACCTTCCAGTCCTTTGGATCAAGGGTTTTTAACATAGGAAATTCTTCAAGCTGCAATTCTTCATCCCCTGATTCTTCAGAAAGTTCCTTCTCATCTTCTAGCTCCTGGAAAGAGGCAGAAACATTTATGTTTCTCCTCTTAATAAATGCTTCAAACCATCTTCCCACAGGTTCCACTTGACAGAGTACTGACGCTATAAGCAAAAACATAAAAGTAAACCACAGAAGGTGAAATTGCTTTTTTTTTTAACATTGATAAATATATTTATATATCTCATATTGCCACCTCCCACAACCGTACAGATTATCAGATCTTCTAGTTTGCTCTAAAAACACCAGATTGCGTTAAAGATGGCAGGAATTTGAACACACGTCTATCAGACGGTTTCCTCCACAGACATCACTGAATTCTCAGATCTTGAAAAGTGCCTTCAAGTTAGCGGACCACACACGTTAAGTTATAGTTAAAACCCATCTCGTTCTGCTCGTCCCGGACACGGCTGCGGCACAAGCACTACGTTCCCCGATAAGCACAGAACTTCTCCACAAACAAACGCTTTTAAAGCCTTAACTTCTGTCTGCGCTTCTGCAGGCACCTGCTCGACGATCCCCGACCCCTCCTCGGTCACGTATTCGCTCGGACCAGGAACACGAGCGGTTTTCCTGGTCTAACAACCCGGCGTTCCGGCGGGACACCACCGGCTCCCCGCCGCCCG